>JAUCBJ010004928.1:0-59803 GCA_032718475.1 Nemertoderma westbladi | reverse complement strand
TAGTTAATGCAACATTATACTAGAGACGGGCCTAGCAGCCCGTGAAGCAAGTCGTAGGAGACAGTACGAATCAAGTAAAATAATCAATTAGTGTGAGGGTAGTCCCGGTGGTGTTCGAAAATTTTTCTAGACAACTTCAAACTATAATTATTATGTTGTAATCATCTAATGAATTATAAAAGCTGTTGTGATTATAGAAGATAGAGAGCAGTTAGCGAAATGATTATTTTATTCTATCGGATAGACTAGTCGGAGTCTCAGAGAGGAGTCGAGGTGTCAATTGATTAATAATAATAACAGCAGTTGTCATGAATTCAATACAATCGCGCACAAGAAGTGATAAGACAAATTCGTTCTTATTTTTGTAATAAATAAAACCAGTTGAGATGTTTCAATGTAAACCGCGATTAACAATTTACACTGTTCAATGTAAACCACGATATTAATTAAATATAACAATTATATTATTATTATAACAGATTTTTATATTTCAAACAATAATGTTAGCCTTATGGAGAATCATTTTGAGGCTGAGTAAATATTCAGCCTTATAAGCATAGAGCCTCCACAGTATTAATGTTGGCACAAAGATTTCAAAATAAAACAATAATGCGATGAGAGCATAGTACAATACACTGTGTAGCCAACGCACTGTTTAACTAACAGTCATTTAGCTTGCACGCCAATTAATTAACATAGTAAGGATGCATTGGGAAGAGTTATTCAGCTGAAACTGTAATAGCCAGTTAAACAAATTAATGTTTGCTTACTGTCTGGGTTGTATAGTAGAGTGATAATAAAACTTGGCACAGAAAGTACTTCTTTGTTAGTTGTCCCTTCCTATTGAATGCATTACCAGGCCATCTCTATACATTTTTCATGAGTGCCAGCTGGTGTTTTATCATTGCGCCTATGGCAATTTTAGTGTTTTGGGGCTATTTTTCGAAATAAAACAAGTTGAGATGTTTCAATTTAAACCGCGATTTCACAAGTACCCTTAGAAATCCATTTTCATGGTCCATGCAAAATTTCATCAAAATCGTTAGAGCCGTTTTTGCTCTAGGTCAGTAGCCAGTAGCCAGTAGTCAGTAGCCAGTAGCCAGTAGTCAGTAGCTTTTTTTTCTTACAGTAATCAAGTCTAACGACTTGCTAACTAATGAAAAATAACTTAATTTAGAATTATATTTTTTTATGCAAATTAATCCATGAAATGTGAAAAAACTGAATATTAATTCAAGATTTATAAATGGTTTTGAAATAATTGCACTAAACAACTTTTTTTCCTTTTTACATTTTACTGTATTTTTTAACGGTAAATTAATTATACCTCTTTATCCCAGTTCTATACGGTTATAAGTGTTCTTGTTAATATATTTACCCGGGTAGGCATTGTTTAGTCAGACAGTCTCAGGAAATTGTGAAGATGGAGGAAGAGGTTGTCATAATACGAAAATGTTGTCTCAAAATGATGGCTAATTTATCGATGTATCTGATTATTAATGGCGTACTTAAAGACATTGTGGGGCAGTTGAAGAAGCTGAATTATACGAAGACGTCAATCACAATATTGTTTGCCTTTAACAAGTACTCAATCAACTACCGGTACTGTGGTAAATAATTAAAGCGAAATCACAATCAATTATAATTTAAACTAAAATGCTTTCCACAGATTGCAGTGTGTTCTTTTAAAAACATTATGAAAGCGACGAGTATAAAAACAGTATGAAAATATAAAAACAAGGTGTCTGTCTACCAATTATTTCCATTCATACAACAGTCAATCCACACAATGGTCAGCATGATTGCCAATGCCATTATTAATTATATTTATTATAATGTTATTAAATATATATATATATATATGAATTATAAATTAATAAATATATCGAATAAACTATATTATAAAATAAATCTACTTGAACTTTCATAATAAATCAGGTGGTTAAAACTTAAAACCACGTCCAGCTGATATAATATACATTAAATGTACTCAGAATAGTCGACGCCATGATTTCTTTAGAAATTTTGTTGGGCACAGCTTTGGCAAAGTCGGAATGACGTCTAGGTGGGATTGAACTGGTGACCTCCGAGTTGGAAGTCTGACACTCTAACCATTCAGCTAGCGGCTCAGGTAAAATATAGACCTGGAAATACTATCTGATACCTTTTATATCCGCAATTTTACCTACTCACGGCTTCCCATCTTTCAATACCATCATATGCTGCCACTGTGCTCAACCCTACAGTACTTGGCAGTCTGATTTGTGATTTCTTTAACATTCAAAAGAAATCCAAGTGCTGTTGAAAATCAACTTCCGGTTTGGTGAAATCGTCGGCCCCTGGTAATTATTCGTTCGTTATTTATCAATTAAGGGAAAGGAGCAGGTTACAGTGGCATGTAATTCTAACAAAAACAATAAACTGGTGTCAATAGCGCAGGTTACAGTTTCATAATAAACCACACTCAATTAAGTTGTAATTATTTATAGGGCGAGATTGAAGCTATCTCGTGGGCATAAGACTGCTGCTTTAGCAAGATATTCACTGCAGGCTCTCTTACAGCCTTCAAGGCTGCCCTTGGGAATTGTATCCTGAACAATCTCATCAATGATTTTTATTCATTGCATATTTATATGCAGTACTGTCTGTCTGTCTATCTGTATGTATATGCAAAATGCTAGATTCAGCTTGTCGGTTTAATTGCGAAATACTCGCGATTAAAGATTGTAGGTAAAATATTTGACTGCACCTCATAGAGCGCAGTTTAAAAAAGTAACGATTTTCAAACAAAACTTTCAATAAATATATATTATAAGTAATTTAAACAGGACTAAGAATGCTCCAACTCTATAGCAAATGAAGCGGAAAAAATGAATTCGCCACCAGCGGGGATGCAGGAGCCTCCTTGGTGTAGTGGTTAGGATACCTGAACGTTTATCGGGAGACGCGGGTTCGATCCCCGCTGGTGGCGAATTCATTTTTTCCGCTCAATTTGCTATAGAGTTGGATCATCCTTAGTCCTGTTTAAATTACTTATAATTTATAAAATCTCATGGACGTTAAAACATATAATAAATATATTTCAAATGATTACCAAGATTACATAACAATTTTAAGCCTAAGGCGTGCGCTGTACAAAAGGCTTAATATTCGCATGAATATACAGATCAATAATAACGTTGCTTGATTGAGAAAATATTCCACGGTTATCAATCTTCGACCTGCCAGGTATTATCAGTGAAGTTGTCAGGCAAGAAATATAATTACAATCGATATTTGAAGAATTCAACCTGGTCAAATAAAAGCTCGTTTGTTTTGGACTAGCCTCTAGGCTCTTAGTCACAATGATGGGCCCCATATAGGATTGATAGTCTAACTCCCTCAAAGAGTAGCTAAGTCGCCGCAATTTGCAGTTAAAAGCTTGTGATTATGCTGAAATACTATTTATATAATAAACCTTATCAACTTTTATTAAGTTACATAGTTTTGTTGTTACTAATCTTTTTCCTAGAGATGATAAGAAGGTTTCTCGTGTGTACTGTTAGTAATTCATAATGCTATGCTACAACATTAAACAATCTTGGGGATTAAACTACCAAACATTCATTAACAATTGCGAAATATATTATTTATTGAAAATATTAATAAACAGATGAAAATCTCAGCTATCTTCATCATTCAATAATATTGTAATAAACATTTTGACGAATTTATGAAATGAGTTGAATTAAATGAACTATTGCCCTCCATTGACTTTATAAGAACTTTTCTTGAGTTGCCAAAGAGAGGATCAAAATCACCAATCAGAACCCTCGTGTCATATAGAGAAGCCACTAGGATTATGCGAGAACGTATATCCCCTAATTTTTATTGACAAAGTTTGACAACTACCGGTATTTAAAAACTACCATAAACGACATTTGAAACATTCGGTATGTATAGCCTAATGTAAAAAAACAAGCTCAGCTTAGGTGCTTAAGTGATGAGATAGGCACGGAACGACATCTCAGAATGATTTTGGAATCGAGCTTCATAATAATAGGATGAATAATGAATATGCCTCTGACAATTGGATCCAACTTCCATTAACAAAATCCTTTACCACCCACACCCATAGTTAATACTTATTTATTTTGGATTCTGCAACCAATTACATACATTGATTGATTGATTAGATCTTTTATTATCTTAACCCTATTAGTACCGCGATATAAAATGTTGTACAAATACCGGCGGGGGGGGGGGGGGGGGGGTCGTATTGACCCCCTTTCCCCTCCCTCTAAAATCTACAAATTTTAACGAAAACGTCTGATTTTTTGTTTGTACGTATATTTCACTAGTTTGAATCCGACCGAAAAAAATTTCTGTTTTAAAAATAATGCTGTTAATTGGTAGAGAATAAGCGTCAACTACCTTTATGCTAGTTTTACTGCATAATGCTACTTACTGCGCAGGCCTACTGTGTCTAAACAAAGATATACACCTAAGTAATAAAACACAATAATAATACATCAACATCTTGTAACAATCAACATAGGTCTATACCATCGCCATGATAATACAACCTTGAGGAATTGAGGAAAGCAATGAGGAATTCCAGCAGCCAAACTAATCCCACTGCCTCACCCGCAACCATGGAACTAAACGGAGAAAAAAATACCGAGAATTTAAACGAGAACACCCATAAAACGAAACTGCAATCTTCACAAGAAAATATTGAGTCCGGTCTGGTAGGAAAATCACGCTATGAAGACCAAACTACAGTGTGCAGATTCCAGAAAATTTATTCCAATATACATGCAGGGTATCCACAGAACGAACACAGAAGATGATATATTTCTATATTTATCAGATTGCAACATTAAAACTGGAAGAATAACCACTCGAATTTCAAATGACTCAAAAAATATGAAGATAATAATTGGGCATGATGTTGTTTAAAAGGGCTTCACATCCAAAAGGCACTACCTGTAGGTAGTGTGTGAAGAACAATAATAGAGAGAACACTCTGAACAATAATGGGTATGGCCATCCCGTAGCCTTGCAGCCTCGTCCATGCCTGCCTAGCTATCAGTAGTTTCTATATATGAGGTCCAATTCTATATAGAATCATTTTGTCATGCATTTTTGAATAATCAAACTTCCAATATAACAATGGTTAGAGCGTTCCTGTTTACCACACCTCTTCTGCGGGAACTTTATCTAACCCACTCTCTTTATGATGGGCATGCTGTTACCCTATTCAACCTGGGCTAATCTATCCGAGATTCAACCTGGGTGTTGGCGTTTTCTGCCAACAATTTCGACTACATTATCAATGAGGTAGAAATGTTTAAACTTAGTTGCGTTTTCGCATGGACACAGACATATTTATGGATCATCAAGTGGACTTGTAATGCCTTTCTGGCGTTCAGCAAGTTTAAAAACCCCTGAAAAACCGTAGAAACTCTGCCAATACATCAATTGGTGGAGTAGGAATTCTGCTAAGCCCATTTGCACTTAAGACCCTAAACAACATCGAATCTATAAATTCCAGGGTTATTTATGATCGCAACATTTGATGGGAGTCCCAAGACAACAGTAATATGTTGCTACAGTCCAACCAATGCCTCAGAGCCAGAACAAGCAGTAAAGTTTTATGAAGAACTGACTGGACTTATTAAGGACATCCCGAAACACAATGTTAAAGTCATTGCTGGTGACCTGAATGCGCAAATTGGCCCAGAAGACATCAAGGGTTACACCTATAATACACCAGTTCTAACAGAAATGGGTACTTACTTTTAGACCTAATGGAAGAATGTAAATTGATACCAACAAACAACACATTCGAAAAGAGTAAGGGGAAGCTATGAACCATTCAATACCCGAATGGAACCAAAGCACAACTGGATTACATCCTTATAAACAAAAAGTGGAGAAACAGCCTGATCAACTGCGAGGCATTCAGCTCGTTTAACCTATTAAAAGACATGATTAATTGAATGTGGCGAGAATAATAGAAAAAACAATGGTGTAAGGACTTCCAATTGTCTAATTTTTGTTGTATACTGTACATTACTGTGCGAATATCGATATATTTTTTTGGTCAAATTGCATATACAGTTTATTGCTGTAGAATGTAAAGTAAATTCGATATGTCGTGTCGACCACTATATGTACCGGTAGTGTACGTACATCATTAATCAGTACTGCATTGATAAAGATAAACATTGTTTATTGAAACATCTGCAACACCTTTTGTGGCTGAAAGTCCTAACACCATTGTTTTTTCGTTTAACCTAGTTGGTTCGGACCACAGAATTGAGACTGCAGAGATCAGACTCAGTTTGAGAGCCAGCAAACCCAGGACAAGCAAGTAAATCAACTATGACTGGGAGAAACTCAGAACTGACAATGCTGTAAAGGATGCTTACACAGTAGAAGTTCAAACCCGCTTTGAAGCAGTTAAGTCAATGGATGTAGACCAGTCCACCGATTCAATATACCAGAATATAATAACAGCCCACAAGGAATCAACTAAGAGGCATATCCCACAGAAACCCGAACGAAAACAGTATGTACCATGCCAAAACTCTGAGGTTACTTGTAAGAGAGAAGATCTTAAGATAGCCTACAAAGTAAAAACCGAACAACCAACAACCGAAAACATTAACAAGGTTGAGAAAGCTAAGGACGATCTCAAATTGGCCTACAACATCAGCCAGGAAAAGTACATACAGGATAAAACTGAAGCAATTACAACTGCTCACATACAGCAACAATCAAGACTTACCTGGCAAACTGTAAATGAGGTATCTGGTCGTAAAAGTTGTGCAAAGGGGCGCCTCAAAGCCGATAGCCCTGACGAACGTGTTGGGAAGTCACTTCAGCAACTTGTTTGAGCAGCCACCAAACCTATAAGGAAAATATATGACAAAACACTCACTACCTATAGAAACAGGGGACTTCACCCCTGCCGAACTCCAAAGAAGCCTTTAAAAGCATGTCCAATAATATAGCGAGTGGATTAGATGAAATCCCAGTAGAAGTATGGAAAACAGGAGTGCTAACCACCAGTGCACCATTACTATTTGTAATTGTACTGGATTACGCAATGAGGACGGCCACAAAGGGTAAAGATCTGGGATTCACACTTCAAGAACGGAGAAGCAGTAGATATCCGGCAACTACAGTCACAGACACCGACTTTGCGGATGACATCGCCCTTCTCTCTAATACGCTAGCAGATGCACAGCTTCTACTAAATAAAGTGGAGAGGGCTGCTAAGGAGGTTGAATTGCATATAAATGCTACCAAGACCGAATTCATGACCTTTAATGTTGATGGAAACTTGGAAACCATTGATAATAATCAACTAAGGAAGGTCAACGACTTCCATTACCTTGGATCATGGATAGAGAATAGCAAAAAGGACATAGAAGTTAGGAAAGCAAAGGCTTGGGTAGCTCCATCAAAAATGGATACCATCTGGAAATCAGATCTCTCCAGGCACCTGAAGATTAAGTTCTTTCGAGCCACAGTGGAAAGTGTATTTTTATACGGGGGTGAGACCTGGATACTGACTAAATCACTTGAACAACGAATTGATGGTTGCTACACAAGACTACTAAGATAAGCCCTAAACATCAGCTGGAGACAACATATTTATGTTTTTGCAATTATATTTTGCTTTGCTAAAAAAAAACTTAATTTATATTAATTATTATTAACGTTTTATTATTTTGCAGACGAACACCAGAATGTACAAAAGAAAACTTTCAAGAAATGGATTAACACAAATCTTAAGAAGGTAATTCAATATTATTTGTAAATCTTCAGAAAACAAAGAAACAAAAAACATGTCTGTTTGTGTGTTTCTTTGTCTGTCTGTCTGTTTGTCACATGAAAGGCTCCAAAACTATCCGGTCAATTGTGTTGTTTTTTACCCTCCTGTAGTGTATGGTGTGAATGGGTGTTTTAGCAATTTTCAGAAAAATAGAGTCATTAGATTTTGCAAAAAATGAAATAAACGAAAAGTGCCATTCGTAATGGTAAAATAACACCAATAACAGCTGGTGTCCTGATGAAAAATGGCTTATGTAATGGATTTCTACACAGGCTTAGTACAGTATAAATCGATGAGGCTACCAAGATTATTGTACTTAGTACACCCATACTGTTTGCTTAGACCCTACTGCCTAAACTCCACCCCTTACAAACTTTAAATTCTTCATAGGGTAGCATTAGTGTGTGTTACATATTTCATACAGCTGATAGCCTTATCAGTAAAGGTATGGGCGAATGTGAATTTATTACTAATTCCAGGTGAATGAATTTTAGTAATATTGTAGGCCTTCAACTGTACATAGTACTACAATAATTGGTGTAATTAGAATCATGAGAGGGAAACGTAGGTTTAGAAAATTGGATCATTGTCAGGCCTAAAGGAACAAAGTGATTTATTTTTTTAAATATTAGTATTAATTAATTAATAGAAGTGTTCTGAAGATTGGATATTTCCATCCCGCGTGCACCGCACGCCACTAGTAAAATAAATGAAATAATGTGCAAAATGTTTAAATTTTAAATAAATTAATTTGTCTCTATGGCGCATGCAGGACTTCATATGATTATATTCCTAGACAGAACATAACACCAAATATATTATTATACAAACAAAATTTACCATTTTACTCAAGGATAATAACTTCCGCTTATTCTGGTCTTTTGGATGGCAGGATTAATTGATCCATGATGTGAAGTTAACTGGTATCATTGACTAAGAGAGTCATTGGTAAACATATATATTTTTTATTTCGCCGGGGTTTACACTCAGTTACTTATCTAGATTCAGGACCTTATAAATTGTAGCAAGCAAGCAAACAGTCGGCCGACGCCGGGGGCGACCCGAAGGCTCCTTTTTCGATAGCAAATACCCGAAGGTAGGGGAGGGCGCTACTCCTATCCCAAGTTTTGCTCCCGGTTATTTAACTGGTACTCATTCTTGATTTTTAGACATTTCACATTTTAGGTATTTCATATTTTAGACAAATTAAAAAAAATTACATTTTGGAAGTAGATAGGGAATTTAGAAAATGTATTTTGTAGGTCTTGGAGAAGGTTTGCTTCGTTTTTTTTAATTTGATGTCAGCGGGGATCGAGTTCCAGATGGTTGGGCCCTGGTAGCGAATAGAACGTTGGGAAAAATCAAGTCAGACTTTTAGGAACTATGAAACCAGAGGTGGGAGCCAAGCGAGTGGAGTAGCCGTGAGATATTTTTTTGAAACTTTTACCTATGGAAGAAGAGGATGGAATTGTGTTGTTGGTTACATTCTTACATAAGTGAAGCGGTTTGGTGATTGTAGAGTAGCTGAAGAGGTAAGATGGACAAGGATTTATAGATAGTGTTTGATGATGATTGGTAATGAGAAAATGAGATACATCGGATGATTTTATTAATTTTGGTTCGTAAAGGTTTGAGAAAGGAGTAATGGGTTTTACCCCAAATTAAAATGCCATATAGTAAATAAGGATGGATTAGGGAGAAGTAAAGTTGGCGTAGAATATTTAGAGGAAATATATGACGAAGTTGGACGCCTCAATTGTTGGAAGGCCCACTTTGAAAAGCTCCTCAATAATGACAGGGTATTGCCTGATAACTTTATAGAAGTAAAAGTGTTTGAGTCTGTACTCCCAGATATTCCCATTGGCGATATCTTCTTTGCTGAAGTCAAGGCTGCTGCAAAGAGCATTAAGTCCAATCGTGCCAGTGGGGTAGATGGTGTTCCCCCTGAGGTCTTTAAAATACCTGAGTGTTATTCACCCCGTCATATTAGACATGTCCATTGAAAAAACCTTCCAAACGTACCTAAACCCTCTTACCTTAATGTAAATAAGGAAAGTCAGAAGAAATACCAACTATGTTCATACATTATATTACATTACATTGCACAACCAAATCGTCAAAGGATAATCACTTTTTGTAACATATTTTGTTTTAGTTAACACCTCCTGTGGAAGTGAATGATCTAATAGCCGACACGCAATCCGGCATCATCTTACTGCAGCTACTGTCTGTGTTATCCGAAACGTCATTGCTTTCCGAGCGACCAGTGATGCTGAAACCCACAAGAGTCCACTCTCTCTCAAATGTCGAAAAGTGCCTCAACTTTCTCAGAGAAAACAAGGTAATGGAATAAAACTCTTTCTTGAATGTCAGTATTTTAATCAATTTAGTTTCAGTTATATATAATTTAAATAAAATAGTATTCATTCAGCAACCCATTGATGGTTTTACCGGGTTCTACAGTACCAAGGGTTGAACAAATTGCAAGCAACTTCCTAGATGGTTTTTGTAGTAGAGAATATGTTTAGATTGTGACAGAGTGTGTACCTAGGGTAAGTAAATATCCCGTTTGCCTCCTATGTTTCGTGTTTCCATTTTCCAAATCAAGTTTTACCGATTGAACCCTAATTCACTCATTGAATTCAAAGACCTGACTCAACATGTTACTTAGCAACACAACAATCGCACTGCCACAACAATTAGAGGCCTACAGTAAAAAACTAAATATGTCAGTCTAGATCGTTATACCGTGGTATCTTCGATAACGCCATTGAGGTTTCCGCTATTTTGTGGTGAGAGCGGAATCCTTGAAGTCACATTAGAGAACGCGAGAAACCTAGTTGACTTCTCGTTCACTTGCCGAGACGCTAAATCAGCTATATTTAGGTACAGAAGTTCGCTTCTCCACAATGTATTATTTAAGGAGAGCCTTTTGTATTTCATATCTTATTCTTTACTTTATTTCACTGTATATGTTGACATTTTATTCAATCTCTAATTCACAGTAGTCTCTCTATTCGCACTCTAATGAATGATAACAATATTGCTTGTATTTAATAGAATTAAATCTATTCTTATTTTATCATTTTGTTGTTGCATTATCATATTTATGTTGAGAGTGTGGAAAAGGTTTTGTTTATGAAACGCTTCATAAAAATTAAGAAATGAATACAATCTCGTACAAAGTGCACACACTTCACAAATTAAATTACTTTTCAGTATCCGAAAAAATATCAAATTATATTTGTGAAGTTTGCCATAAATAGTTAAAAAAAATTTATTTAATTAATTTTAATCAATTTATATTCTTTTATCCCTAATTTTATTCAACGATAATTATGAATGTTTTAACTGAAATTAACTGAAAATAAATGACATGACAATTAATTAAATGACAATGCCGAACAGTTTGTATGTCAAAAGATTAATTTTAATTTCAACAGATATGCTAAAAATATAAATAAATGATGTACTGTAGGGAGTCCAAAAACATGATGAAAACCTACATATCTATAGGGGGTACCGGAAGTCCTGCGCCATCCTCAAGACCAAGTCCGCTTCGCCACTTCATTCTAGAGCCTCGGATGCAGTGGGAAGCTCCTCGAAGAATTGCGAATTGGTCTCGAAGACGGACCCACCCCATGACTGTGCTGTAGGGGCGCTGCCAGGAACGATGGAGTCGGTGAGCGATTATCCGCAGGATCTTATCCGCGTGGGGCACCAGCACACCATCACAGGACACAACGAAAGCAGCAAAGTCCGCCCGACGAGCCCAAGCCGCCTCGGCATACAGCCTGATCTTCTGGTCTTCGGCGGACTCGAGGACTGACATCGGGGTGCGACCCACGTATGACTCGGCGTCAAGGTTAACCAACCTAATATCAATCAACACCTGAGTCTGTGGGTTGAAAACACCCCGTTCCTCCCCACCAACAAAACCACCCAGGAATCGGCACCCTGTCACGATATTGACCGGGTGGTCGCGGAACACCACCCTGGCCTCATCAATGAACTGTGGCGCTTCTACAACGTTGCACTTTGTGGGCTCAGGGAAGTAACCCACAGTGGGCCTAATGTGCAGCAGCTCCTTGAACCACTCCAGCAACTTAGCAAGTAAGGCTGCGGCCGCGGAATCGTCGGCGCACCAGTTCTGGAGTATATCTGGGATGACTCGGAGGCGGCGGATGAGGGGCAGGACACTGGTGGCGTACAGGAGCATAGCGAGTGGGTCGCCCTGAGTCATGCCCTCCTCACTGAAAAGGATGGCTTCGGTTCCACTTATGATTAGAATGCTGTGGCCCCGATAACAGTTAAAAAGAAATAGTGAGCATCGGGGCCACAGATGACGTGCGTTCCAAAGTGCCGCCGTCCGATTCAACGAGTTAAAAGCGTTCACTGCATCCACGAGCAGTACGCCCCAGCCTTCTCCACTGTGTTCGTCGAAGATCCCGGACATCGTGTGGATCGCTGCTTCCACTCCTGCCGATGTACCAGCGGAGAGCTGTTCCGCACCACAGGTATCAGTAACGTCGTCCCCATTGGCTATGGCCATGGACTTAGCAAGGATTCGTCGGAGACATTCCCCGATACCGATGGGTCGAACTCCAGGGCACTTGTCCAGAGTGATCAGCCTGGAAGACAGGAGGGCGCGTAAAATCTCCCATGGGATAACCCTGCTGGCCATCTCACGGGCTAGTCCAGATATGGCTTCGCGTAACCGCTCGCTATGACCTCCATACCGCAGGAGATAGTCGCTCCAGCGGGTTGAGTCCGAGCCAACAGGTCCTGCTCCTCCATGGAGCCGTCGTGCAGCTGCTTCTATATGGCTGGCTGTCACATCTACCTCAACCCTGTTGGGAGGTTCTTCCTCTGCATTGAGGAGCGAGCCTTCCTGTGGAGGGACGGCTTGCGGGTGCTTGCTGCCAAGGATATCAAATACTGTTGTCGTACCTCCTGGCGTATTGATGGCGCTATTGGGGTCCAGAACTCCACCAGTTTCATGGCCCATGACCCACCTCACCGCGCTCCAGACTTTCCCCTCCAACATCAGTCTGGTAAATACATGAATTGTATGTTCCCTCTCATCCCCTGGAGGTCGTCGACTAGAGCACTGGTCCGTAGGGAACTTTGCAGAGCATTTCTCAGCTTCTTGAAGAAGCGCCTCGATCTGTCCAGATCGCCACTGTTGAGCACGGCGGGTTAGCAACCGACGGATGTCTGACACCTTAACGACTCTGTGATCACGGTGGAGGAGTAGGGAATCTGCCAAGAGAATCCGTTCAGAGCGTGCATCTGCCTCATTGTGCTGAAGGCCCCTGACAAGGGCTGTTACCTTGGAAGCAAGTAGCTCAACTATGTCGAGACCAACAGCCCCAACAGATAGACGATACTTGCCCCCATGCACTTGTGTGGCACGCCGCCCTTGATGAAACAGTTCATCGGGAGGCTCGCCCTTACCAACTAGGTTGGCTCCATATGCTGTCATCATCAAACCATCGGGGTCCAGGTCTGTGGTCTGTCTGCTGGTTAACCAGTTCCTACCAAAATCAGTGGTGTCTGAATTCGAAGGCATGGGTTGTTGAGCTGGGTCGTCGGCTGACAAATGGTGGGCGGTTGATTCTGGCGGTTGTGTGGTCGGGACTTGAGTGGAGGGTAAAGGATCTGTTGTAGATTTAGAAGGGCTTGAGTGGGCCCAGGGTTTCCCCGAACCGGTACATGTTGTTGGACGGCCGTGTTTTCGTAGGAGACCTGTTAGATTCACTGGGATCGAATCTCGGCAGACCTGGCACTCAGACTTAGCTGGATGGCTACTGGTATCCGTGTTAGTCCCAGGGTCCGTAGCTTCGCTGGGGTGGGAGACCTCGACGTCTGGATTGGAGCTGAATGTTGTTGAAACTGTGGTTTCCTGTTGAGCGTTGGTGGAGGGATAAAGGATTGCTTGAGTAATGGTGGCTGTGGACTCAATTTCTTTGAGTAGAAACTCCCTGTATGCCTGGGCATCTGGGTCATCAACCTCTGTTAGTGACCCACCCTCAATTACCGCCTTGGCAAAACGACACACGAATGCTCCACATTGGTAGGAGTTGAATTGACATCGACTTAGTGGTGGCTCAGTAGTAAACTTTTTAAGTGGGATACACCTGCGCTCGGCCTCCAGAGTTAGCCAACGAATTATCTCCTCGGTTATTGGTTTGAATGTGTTCGCATAGTTTCCGAGTGAGTCTATATGTCGAATGAGGCCCATCTTTGGGTGAATGACGACCAATACCCAATGAACATTCTCCACATTAACGGGGAAGAAGACTGTCAAGGTTAAAGATGTTGAATTTGCTTGTCCATCTTTCAATAGCTATATATCCTCCGGTCGGAGGAACGAACATTGTTCTTATCTTTTGCGAGAGACTGGAGACACGCATTGATGATGTTGTCTGTAAGCGATTCTCTTCCCTGGAGCGAGTTTACATCGGCCACGGAAAGAGCCACTCCCTTGAAGTTGTAAGTAATATCTGATGAAGCTGGCTGGTCGGTGTTTAGAATGCTCTCCGAGAGATCAATTAACTGCGGGTTCTTTTTCATTCTGATTCACTCGTCTTATTGCTCGGCATATGTCAGTAGTATTAACAATAGCTAACGGTAGGCATATAGATTTAATTATATATTTATTTATCTATGTTACTGGAATATTTATATTTCATTTGTTATTTTTTAATGATATTTAACTTTACAAAAGTTATATAGCCTTAGCTGAGAGATTTTTTATGCGACATACGTTAACGGCTGGAAAATATGTTGTACTGAGATATAAAGTTGAAAAATATGTCACCGAGTGCCATTTGTAAATTAACAGCTGATTTTCCTATAATATATATATATATATATATCATCAGTATACATACCACGCCACATATAAAGTTATTATAACTAACACTGTTAATTGTTATTGTTATACACATGTTAATTACCATAAATTGTTTTAATTGTTTACATGACATTAATTATAAATTAATAAATTAATATTGTAAAAATGTTGGAATCTCGCTATCATTTGACGATGTTCCGATATCAACTACAAATAACTACTTAGGCTTACTGAATGTTCTGCAGGTTTCACTTCATCTATTAGTTTTCATTATAATTTTCTTCAAAGTTTTTCATTAGAAATGTATCATTTACATTAATTTAGGATGTGGATCTGTGGAAATTGCCTGTGACAAGTAACCAACCATTCCCTTCCACAACTCCATCCATAACTTCCTGTCCCAATCTTTATTCAGGGACCAATTAGGCAACCATTATTAGGAACGTCTGATATAAACACGTCCTAGAACTGGACATTATGATATTCATTATATAATTGGTACAAACAACATGCACAAATACCATACACCAGGGATTGATTTCTTAGGCATATACAATTCATGCAATATATCTTATATATGTATGGCATTTTTACAATATACACACTAATTTAAGTTTGTTTACGTTACTTTGTTTACATAATAGTGGTTGGTCTACAAAATATCCATCCATGTTCAACGCTCACAATAAGGTCGCAATATTTAATATATTCACGGATTTTCATGGATAATTAATTTGTAAATGAAGGAAGAAAAATATCGGGAGTATTCTTTATCTGAAAACATTATCTCCCGTACCCGTAGTGTCTCTGGGGGTGCATACACGTTCATACACAATATATACACAAAACTAACTTTAGCATCATATTATACTATATTATTAATAGGTATAATAATTTACCCGAAAATCATTATTTAATCAGATATAAATTTAAATTACGTTTCCTGAAATTACTTTTCAACATTAGTTCAGGATCAATCATTTTATATTTGGCAGGTGAAATTAGTGGGAACAAACCCAGCAGATGTAGTCGATGGAAACCCGAAGATTATTCTCGGGCTTGTTTGGCTTATCATTCTTCATTACCAGGTCAGTTTGACAGCGGACTTCCGTTAATAGCAGCAGGTTGTGGTAGCATCTAGGCGGCTTGATTTATGAATTTAAAGTGAGTAATGTTTGATGTTGTTAACATAAAGTAGTCAACGGGGGCAGAATCATAATGAGTTAGACTTTGAAGTTAGACTTGAAAATGTAGTTAGACTTCCGCATCTACTTGTGTAGCTGCGTGCAGCAGCTGCACGTGTAGCTGATTCTAAGACGGACTTCAGCCAACGATAATTGTTGGGTGTTTGTAATTTATTAAATTGGTGATATTATCAGTGTCGACAAGCCAACCACTAAGGATTAAGTAACACACGACAGCATTTCATATTGTTTACTTTAAGTTTTATGTAAACCCATAAATGTTTCCTTTAAATAAGAGTTAGATATATATGTGTATTATTCTTACTATTTGCAATACAACAGCAACAATATAAAAATATTTATATTATTATTATTTTATATTAAATAGTTATAATAATACTAATATTAATCAAATTGTTATATATTTAATTATTAACTAGATCGAAGAAACCACAAAAGTGATCGTTGCCCAACAAAAGGTCTCACAGAGTGATCTCGTAGTTGGAGATCAGATTGCTGCTAAACAACAGAAGTTACAACAGGAACCTAAACTGACAGCCAAGAAGGCTCTTCTTAAATGGACGCAGAAAGCGTGCGGGAGGTAACTATCCAGTTAAAAATGGTAACATGTATCATATGTGAATTACATGTGTCATGTGGGAGACTTATGCGCAACAAAAATATATGCAGCAACATAATTTCAGCAAATAAGCAGAGAATGTGGTAAAGGCACATATTAAATCTCAGTTTCATGTAATTGTGATTGATATATTTAAAACATATGCCTTTGACACACAATAATTTGTGCATTGCCATACCCATAAGATTAACATGTGCTACTGTAAACATGACAGAAAATGTATGGTGAGATTATGTGTGGAATTTGTGCAAAACATATGCCAGTCACAGCTTATGTTCTGTACCTGTCTATTTTCCCACGCTTTGACTCAACACCTACATAATGCGGATGAATATCCTTTTCATTAGTTGCCACTACTTGTAAAACAATAATTCTGGCATACTGCAGTACAGCAGTAGGCCGACTAGTGTAGGCCTATATAGTAACAGTAATGTTAAATGCTGAAATGATATCACTGTCTCAGTCAGCCTGTTGAGCTGTTGTTTTGTGAAATAATGTATTAGGCCTAATTAAACTAGGCCTACATAGTAGCTGCGATAATTGCAATGCACCATGCACCTGTATTATTTGTTGAATATGTTATTAGTGGTAGGCCTTCCATTGCATAATATCTCACCATCTCAGTTACAATCATCCCTTTCTAGACACCCCCTTTCTGGTACAACGTCTATCTCTAGACCATTAGACACCATAAATTATCAAGACGTGCATCATATTTATAATGTCAACAATCAGAACCAGGTTTCTGCTCCATTGAGTGTGGGTGTTGACGACAATGGGATTCCACAACAGGTTGAGACCGGACCCTCTTTTGATACTAGTATGTCTACTGGCACTGGCCTGGTGAATTCAATATGTCTTCAGAAACTTTGGATTTAATAAAGAAGCATATATATCCTCGCTACAGAACGAATGTAGAGAATATGGATGACCGCACTCTGCTCGAATCCAACTATTACCTTTCTTTAATGAATAGGACGACGCTTCATGCCCATTCTGTAAAACCTGAAAACTGGGGAAGTTAATTAAGATGGTTGAGTCAGGCATTGATGTACAAAAGGATTCAACTTCTACTCCAATGAAACCAGCTAATAACATGGTTGAGCTGAAATCCCTTTGCAGTAATAAGGAAGTTATATCAATTTTAAAGAAGAAAGGAGGAAATAATCTCAGGGAAGCTGTTGGAATGCAATTGCCTGCTCTGATATCCAAACAGTTCGCAATTAAGTTCACGTTGACTGGTAGGGGAAAGGGTAATAAAGACTGTGATAAGTTCTCCTTAAAGAATTCTGTATTCCCATTGCTGTCAGAAGTTAATAGTCATAGATGTGATTTTACTGAGTCAGCCTTGAAGAAAGTTTTGTTTCTGGCCCATCGACAGATGGTAGATTTGAGAAAATGGAGTGAAAAGTCATTTTATGTCATAAAAAGAATATTATACTATTAAAAAAATTTAGTGAATCAATTAATGATCAAATCTAAACTAATAGACCAAGGGCTGATTGCGAAATAAGTAGTAGGCCTATAGTATATGAGATAATTATAGAACTGTGGATAACCGCATGGAAAACCCGCTGAATGAGGCGAATGGAGAAGAGATGGCCGTCATCAATCTAACTGGTCCAACAACTCCAGAAATATAACTGTTAAAAATATAGTACTGAAATCCCAGTTATCCTCAAGGAAAACGAAACATTAAAAAGAGAGAACCTAGCTCTAAAAGACAAGATTGCAACACAAGAGCTACATATTGATGAACTCGACCAATACGAACAGCGGCACTCGGTTCTGCTTCATGGAATTGCTGAAGGTAGCAAAGATGACGATCGGAAATCTCTCCAAGATGTTCTCTCCACCCTAGGTATTAATTGACATTTCTTTAATTGACATTTTTCACCGTCTTGGAAAGTCACCTACCGGTATCAACTCAGTAGCTAAAGAAGGTAAGACAAAGTCCCGTCCTATTATCGTCCGATTTTATGGCCATTCATCACGCTGGGTCGTTTTCGGAAACCGTAAATTACTGGAAGGTACTGGCATCTATGCAACAGATCACCTAACACCTCGCCGAATGGCTATTCTACATCACGCGTTGAAACTAAAGCGGTCAAGGCGCCTACACGCTGCCTATTCATATTCCGGTGTCGTTACCATTCGCGTTTCTCAAAACGGTAAACCGATCCGAGTAACAACAATCCAAGATATCGACGCGGTTCTCTGCCCAACAGTTTCTTCCCCACCCATACAAACCGACGACCAATATTCCCATCTGGTCACCGATTCTGATCTACCAGCTGTCGCGAAGGCATCCATTGATCGATCTCTCCGTCCACGCGATGCATCGAGCAGTCGCGTCTCCGGTAAACCTATTCAAATCAGTAACTCCTTCAAGTCGCTCGAGTCCGACAAACTTCCATGAAGGAAGCAAGCTGTTAACGGACGCACGGTATTTTTATATTAACGAATTAATTAATTAAATAATTTAATTAAGAAAGAAGATCTGAGTAAGGAATTTTAATAATAATGAACCAAGTGAGGGATATTACTAAGGTAATCAAATTTAGAACAACTGTAAAATGTCTGCCATTCTAAGAAATCTTATTTTTAATTGAGTATTGAAGTACAGATATATTATCTATATATATGTAATGTATGGTCCGTTCCAGTACGAGATAAATTAAACTGTCATGTCTATCCCAATTACAAGAATCCTGTCCCAAACCCCTCCCCCTTCCCCCTGTTCCTCATGCACATTTTGCTACTCACAGTTTGTCCCTTCTGATATTCCCATTCACTGCATTTTATGTAGAAATTGGTTTCACCTACCATGCGGTTCTCACCTGACTATTGCTGAATTCAATGAATTATATGGATCCAAATCTTTTCCCTTTGATATTTTCCCTTTTACAACTATTTCTTCAGACGACGACGATATATTTGAATGAATTCAAGTTCGATTCAAGTTCAAGTTCGGTTCAAGTTCAAATTCAAGTGGATTCAAATTAAAACAAATAGCAATAAAAATCTCTTAGAAGGTATAATCTATAGACCACCATCTGTTAATTTTAATACATTCCATGAAATTTTCGATAAACTTTTGTTATCCATCTCTAATCTAAATGTAGATATTGTACTTGCTGGCGATTTTAACGTAAACCTTAACAAAATAACCAAGGAAAGTTCCCAATATCTTAAGACAATATCCTCTTACGGTTTTACTCAGCTTATAAAACAACCTACACGTATAGTCTTTGGAGCAAACTCTACCCTGGATCATATAATTACAAATATTTCGACATGCATAAACAGCTCTGGAGTCTTTTTATCTGAGTATGGCACAACGGACCATTTAGCAACTTTTGCAATTTTTCAGGAGTTCTCAGCATTTTTTGAACAACCCAAAAAAATAACAACCTATGACTACTCAAAATTTAAGGCCACAGACTTTTTATTTGACTTCCAATCGGTTCCAATGAGCTCATACAGATCGCAAGATATTCGAAATTTGACTCAAAATTCGAACACTTTTACCAATATTTTGAAAAAATATGTAATAAACACCTACAAAAAAAATTTATACTGAAAAGGAAGATTACACACAAACCATGGATAACTCAAGCCTTATTAAAATGTATTAAAAAAAAGAACAGACTTTTCTCCAAATTTTTAAAAATTCCAACAGCATATAACGGATCAAATTACAAAAAATATAAAAACGGTCTTAATACAATATTAAAAGCTGCAGAAAAATCGTACTATGAGTCACAATTTAATAAAAACAGAGGCAACATGCGCAAAACCTGGGCTGTTATTAATTCTGTTCTATATAGATCCAAAAAATCGGCAATGCCAACTAAGATGAATTTTATTACGAGCGACGGCATCAAAACAACAAATGACCCTATTAAAATTGCCTCCACATTAAATGAGCATTTCAGTTCTATAGGCTCAAAATTAGAACGTTCTATGCCCCGCCCAGTACGATCACCTACCCGACACATCCGTAGCTATAATTCTAAATCATTCTCTCTAGTACCCACTACTGTCCCGGTATTCCACTACTTGATACTACAATTAAATACAAACTCCGCTACTAACGATAACTTTCCTTCTAAACTTCTAAGAACCATTGCTGAACCACTTGCTCACCTATCACCACCTTACTTACTTAATTAACCTATCTATTACTATTATATGTACGCCAGAGTAGATATGGGTGATGGGCCTCATATCTGACTCCATTGCGACACCCACCCTGTGGAATGGCAAACCAGGGTGTGGTATTTGCCCCGAGAGAGATTACTATTGGAAACTTTCCTGATTGCCTAAAATATGCTAAAATAATACCAAACTATAAGGGGGGTGATCCACTCGATCCAAATAACTATCGCCCAATTTCTCTCTTACCGGTATTTAGCAAAATTTATGAACAAATTATATATTCCCAACTTCAAAACTACCTCGAACGCTTTTCAATTTTAGCATCACGACAGTTCGGCTTCAGGAAAAAAATATCAACATCATATGCCATATTAACGGTTACTGAAAAAATTCGATCTATACTGGACTCTAAAAACTCAGCCTGTGCTATCTATATCGACTTGAAAAAAGCATTCGATACATTAGATCACAACATTTTATTAAAAAAATTAGATACATATGGAATCCGCGGAACACCAAAAAATTTATTTCAAAGCTTTTTATCAAACTAAATAACTGTCTTTCACCGCCTTTGCATCTGAGTTGTGGCACTCCCCAAGGTTCGGTATTATCACCACTACTCTTCTTACTATATATTAATGATCTACCTAACGCTTCTAACCTTCTGACCACCCTCTTCGCTGATGACACAACCCTTCTTCATAGCCACAAAGATCTTGAACTACTAATTACTACTGCTAACTACGAGCTAGACAAGATCTCTGATTGGCTAGTCGACAACCGCTTATCACTAAACCTAACTAAAACAGAATATTTCATATCCAGTAATCAACGGCACGACTGCTTACCGAAAATAAAAATAAAAAACAATAATATTAAACAGGTGGAGTGTGCGAAATTTCTAGGTGTATTGATGGACCGAAAACTAAATTGGAAATCACATATTAATTATATCCTCGCTAAAATTTGCAAAACATCAGGCATTTTTTATAAATTAAGGCACATATTTCCCCTTGAAATTCTTTGCACACTCTACTTCTGTCTCGTACATCCGTATATTACATACTCTATATTAGCATGGGGTTCCACACATACAACGACAATACGCCCGCTTAGAATAAAAATTAATAAAATAATTCGCTGCATAACTTTTAGCCACTACCAAGCTTCCTCTGTCCCTATTTACAGATCATTAAATATTCTTCCCCTTGAATCTCTATTTAAATTTCACTTAGGCCAACTACTTTTTGATGCTTTATCAAACACAAATCACCCTTTATCGACTCTATTTTCTAAATCATCTGAATTTCATCATTACAACACCCGATCGTCCGCCTCAGGTAAACTAGTAATTCCTCTAACTCATCTACATGTCGCTCACCAATCTATCTCCGTGTTAGGACCTTTATTTTGGAACAGTCTACCAAACAATATTATAAATATAAAATCCGCAACAATATTTAAACAAACATTAAAAAAACACCTGAAAGACAATATGACTTAAATAATATTAATATATAAATAAATAATTATAGTAATAATATAATAAAATAATACAATCATATTTAAAAAATAAATATTAATCTATTAATGGTATGAATGTTGCGATCAAATAGGAGTCTTAGGGGCCGCATGGTAGGATACTATACTTTTGGATACTATTTAAAATTAACGAAATTAATTAAATACAATACAAATAATAATATAAATTCTGACAACCCGTGAGTACATATATTTTTACTGCGTCAACTACTTGCTACGTCAATATATTGAGATAGCTAAGTTAGCTACGTCAATATAATGCGATAGTTAAGTCAATGTTGAGATAGCTACGTCAATATAATGAGATAGCTACGTCAATATAATAATATAGTCAAGTCAATGTTGAGATAGCTACGTCAATATAATAATATAGTTGTGTTGCGTAGATCATATATTGCATATATTAAGTATCTCTATTATTATGATATTAGATCCGCACACCAGTATTCTGCATTACATACAACAAACAGCAGCAGTACCGCAGTCAAGCAGTATCGCAGTACAGCAGTATCAACTCACTACCGGTACAGTCCCGAACTGACAATACTGATTACCTGAACTTAGATCCTTTGAGCTTTCACTCACTACATCCCCCCCAGTTTTTTCAAAACTTTAATTTCATACAATGTACTGTAAGTGTGCCATAGTTTCAGTTTTAGTTTGGTAGTCATGCGCTGCCATATGATAATGTTCTCAGGTTAGTTCGAAATAATTCGCAAAGTGCCACTATTATTCAACACTCTTCAATATACCTTGAGGGGGGGGGCGTACTTGATGACCGATGCGTGTTGTTGGCCTAGCAGTTACCTCATCATGAGAGTCGTCGTCTTCGTCTTTATACTCGCTATCCTCGTCATCACTGCCATTGTCGCCTTCCATACTATGATATATGTCACGTTCTGGTTGGTAGATGTTTTCTGGTTCACATGTTTTTCTGACATCGTTAAAATGTCTTCTTACTCCTTTAATTACCACTGCCCAGTTGTCCACCGAGTCTACACGAACTGGACCTTTCCACTGTCTCCAGCACTTCACATGGCTACCCGGTTTAACATATACCCAATCACCAGGTGCTATTTTGTGCACTGGCACTGTTGTGTCTACTGCAATTTCAACAGGGGTGATTCCAGGTAACTTTGATCTACGTTCTGCGAGACCTCGGAAACACGTCTCAGCTGGCGTCGTGTCTTTGTTTCTCCCTTTGGTGTTATTAAACCAGAAAGCGGCCTGTTCCAGTGTTTCACCAGATCGCGCAGCCCAGGCCTTGACAGTTCGATGTACTCGTTCAACAGGATTGCCCTGAGGGCGATAGGCACATGCTTATGACAACTGTACTTCCCACAACTTCATGAATTCTTGCAAGTCTGTGCTCCAAAACGCTGGGCCATGGTCCGCAATAACTTGATCCGGGGGGCCCATTTCTGTAAAAATCTGTTGCAGCTGCCGGATTGCACTGGCTGCAGTTAGATTCGCAACACACCGAATTATTGTATAGCTCGTTGCACAATCTTTGACAGAGAGATAATGGCGAGTTCCATATTCGACAAAGTCTATTGATAATCGGGTCCATGCATGCTTTACTTTCGTGGAACCTGCGTCCCAATAATGAGTTTTTGAGTTTTTTAATCTTTAATAATTTTTGAGTTAATGAGTTTTTTATTCACTTGGCTGTTCAATTCACGATCTTGAGCACACAATTCGGTTGTGCGCTCCACTCCAGGATGAAATATTTGATGTATCTCAGTAACTCTATCATGTATATCAGTAACAGCTGCAACGTCTGCTTTTATAGTTGTATCTTCATCGCATTCTTCAACATTTTGTTTTAGCCATGTCTTGGGAACCCGAGTCATCGGATCTGCTTTGTTTTCATTCGTACCGATTAGATAAGGATGAATAGTGAGCTCAAACTCTTTGATTGTGGTTGCTAACAGGTCTAGACGTCTAGTGATTAATTTTCTCGACTGTCCCTTTGTTTTAATGTGATGAGAATCAGTAACCACGGCCTTTAACCAACTGAATGCCACCATCAATTCTATTTCTTTTAGGCCCCAATCTATAGCTAAATTCAAGCCTTCAATAGCTGCGTCAAGCTCAGCAATGTTGATGTGACTGGAATCGTTTGCCTTCCGTAACCAAGCAGCGTCTTCCACTGTTGTACCACCAATCTCGATAATGATTCCTTTTGCGATTTAACTTGCATCAGTCCATACCACACCACGGGTTGTAGACTGAACCACCCACTCTCCTGTCACTGGATCATCAGTTTTTAAGCGTTCCACTGTTTCTTTCATCATTACCTGTATGCTGTCGTCCACTACACAATCCCATGGAATACCACTGCAGCATCTTTGTAGCCACGCACAAGCGGGCCGTAACCATCCTGATATCGGGTAGTGGCCAATCAATTTACCACACAACACATATAAATCACGTCGCGTTATTCTATCAGGAACTTTATCAGGTATCTCAGAGTCTCGATTCCATAACAACCTACCATTTCGATCCTCGGTGATATATAATCCAAGCACACGACTACCATTTTGAATTGGTTCTGATGGTTTTGTTATCAACCCATATTCGGCTAAGTGCATGCGAACTTTATCTGCCAAAATACGATCTGTATTAATATAAATGTCATCCCGAAAATTAGCACTAGAGTTACCCACTTCCTCATCCTCAGCCAAAACTGTCTCGACCACACAGTCCATGATTTTTGGAGCAGGTGCCATCCCATATCCCATAACCGTCACGATGTACCGACGCCCCTTATACACCACAGTTTGAAAGGTTCTTAAGGATTCACTTATTTTAATTTGCATATACGCCCAGCGTAAATCTACAATAGCAGTTTTACTTCGCATACGGTGCCAGATACGCATTTTCTCCCCGCACACCGCAGCTTCACGTCCTGGAGAGTTTTCAATATAACGATTAAGTTCTCTATAGTCCAGTATAGGACGAAATCGCTCCTTCTTCGGCTCATGCTTACCCATGATCGGTAATGTTCCCTTCACTTCTCCATGTTGAAGTGGATCATACTCAATAATCCAACCTTGATCGATCCACTCTTCCATTGCTTTCTCAAACATATCTTGATGATCGGGACGAATTTTATACTGGGTCACGGTGTTATGCAGCGTTGGAATCTGTCCATTTTTCCATTTAAACTCAGCTATCCAGTCCTTACCATCGAATGTGCAGTGGAAATCCGACTCATTCAATTCGATTATAGGTTCAACTCTTGATTTAACAGCAGTCAATGGTGGTGAGTTTACAACGACATCACTCATCTTGGCAGCTCTGCCTACCATTTCGTTCAGCGCACACTGGTTGGTTTTTCCATGAAGCACCTTTATCAACATAATTGGACTCATCTGCTTTATGATATCGTACCCCAAAATTACCATCTCTCCATTCAGTATTTTTGAAATAACTAGAAAAGTGTTTGAAGGTTGTTGCACAATACCATCTATTTTATCAATGTTTATAACAATTTCTCCAATCACCTGGGTCTCTGACTCACCATCTAACATTACAATATTATGTTTCCTGTTTGCTTCAGAATAATATTTTACGCAGATATTTCTCTGTTTACACCATTGATAGGATACCAGAGATTTGCTACAGCCAGAATCTATAAGCGTGTTTACTTTAAACTCCATCCCTGTTTCATCCCGAACCTGCATGCCAACAACTGGGACAATGTTCTCTAATTTTGCGAGGAACCGTCCGTTGGCTGCAACGGCCCTTGCCTCCCATTTCCCGACTGACCATCACCATTACCCTGCCATCTATTTCCCAGGACTCCAGAATTTCCACCAGTAGTGTTATTACGTCCACCACCACGACAACCCCTAGCAACATGACCCGGTTCACCACATTTAAAGCAAGCATCGCTATTTCCTCCCCTTGCTCCTCGAATACTGTTTGGACAATCACGTGCAAAATGTCCAAATTGCTCGCACTGAAAGCATCGTCCATCGTTACCATTGCCACGCCCACTGCTACCATACCCATAATTTGCAACGGCACCGCGACCAATGCCCGATCCTCCTCGCATTCCACTTCTCCCGCAATTTTGCCAACCGCGAATTCCCAAAGCACCAAATCTCTCGACAGTGACGTGTTGTTCCGCTAACATTCGTCTCGCTTGACCTAATAGCTCCTCGATTGCAACCTTACCTGCCATCGCCTTAACTTCGCTACGTACGCTATCTGGGAGTCCATTCGCGAATTGAACTGCAAGTATGTCACTCGCACATTTACTTTTTGTATCCTCGGTAAACAAAGATATCAAACGCCGTAAGTCAGCTAAATATGTGTC
The DNA here is from genome assembly GCA_032718475.1 of Nemertoderma westbladi. Taxonomy (NCBI): domain Eukaryota; kingdom Metazoa; phylum Xenacoelomorpha; order Nemertodermatida; family Nemertodermatidae; genus Nemertoderma; species Nemertoderma westbladi. Next base: position 33,262 of record JAUCBJ010004928.1, on the reverse strand, counting down.
AGCTGTTTCGTTTCCCAGCAACGTTCGATTCTTAACTGATGCACCCAATCCAGATCTGTGTAGTAACAGTACATCAGTCCATGTTTAACATTCGTATGCTGTATAAGCGGTATCTGCGAACGCCTCGATCAACTTGCGACGAATCATATCAAAATCACTTTTCTCAGTTTCTGTTAATTGGCTAATCACATCGTGAGCTGCCCCTTTCAAGCATAATCGCAAGTAGGTCGCTCGACTCTCTTCGTTTAGTTTCGATTCAATCATTAATATTTCAAAAATATCATTAAACGTGTTTAACCATGCGCACCCGTCGCTCGTTCCGTCGTACTTGCTGACGTAGTCTGATATCTTAGGCGCCATTATAATAATACTCGGTACCGGTATAGCACTAACAAGGCCCGGTTAGCTTGTGTTGTGTAGATCATATATTGCATATATTAAGTATCAGTATTATTATGATATTAGATCCGCACACCAGTATTCTGCATTACATACAACAAACAGCAGCAGTATCAAGCAGTATCGCAGTACTGCAGTCTAGCAGTATCAAGCAGTATCGCAGTACTGCAGTACTGCAGTACAGCAGCATCAACTCACTACCGGTACAGTCCCGAACTGACAATACTGATTACCTGAACTTAGATCCTTTGAGCTTTCACTCACTACAATAGTTAAGTCAATGTTGCGATAGTTACGTCAATATAATAATATAGTTAAGTCAATGTTGAGATAGCTACGTCAATATAATAATATAGTTAAGTCAATGTTGAGATAGCTACGTCAATATAATGAGATAGCTAAGTCAATATAATGAGATAGCTACGTCAATATAATAATATAGTTAAGTCAATGTTGAGATAGCTACGTCAATATAATGAGATAGCTACGTCAATATAATTAGATAGCTAAGTCAATATAATGAGATAGCTAAGTCAATATAATGAGATAGCTACGTCAATATAATGAGGTAGCTAAGTCAATATAATGAGATAGCTACGTCAATATAATAATATAGTTAAGTCAATGTTGAGATAGCTACGTCAATATAATGAGATAGCTACGTCAATATAATGAGATAGCTAAGTCAATATAATGAGATAGCTAAGTCAATATATTAAGATTGCTAAGTCAATATAATGATATAGCTAAGTCAATATAATGAGATAGCTAAGTTAATATATTAAGATAACTAAGTTAGCTAAGTCAATATAATGAGATAAGTCAATATAATGAGATAGCTACGTCAATATAATGAGATAGCTAAGTCAATATAATGAGATAGCTCGTCAATATAATGAGATAGCTACGTCAATATATTGAGATAGCTAAGTTAGCTATGTCAATATAATGCGATAGTTAAGTCAATGTTGAGATAGCTACGTCAATATAATGAGATAGCTACGTCAATATAGTTAAGTCAATGTTGAGATAGCTACGTCAATATAATAATATAGTTAAGTCAATGTTGAGATAGCTACGTCAATATAATAATATAGTTAAGTCAATGTTGAGATAGCTACGTCAATATAATAATATAGTTAAGTCAATGTTGAGATAGCTACGTCAATATAATAATATAGTTAAGTCAATGTTGAGATAGCTACGTCAATATAATAATATAGTTAAGTCAATGTTGAGATAGCTACGTCAATATAATGAGATAGCTAAGTCAATATAATGAGATAGCTACGTCAATATAATAATATAGTTAAGTCAATGTTGAGATAGCTACGTCAATATAATGAGATAGCTAAGTCAATATAATGAGATAGCTACGTCAATATAATAATATAGTTAAGTCAATGTTGAGATAGCTACGTCAATATAATGAGATAGCTACGTCAATATAATTAGATAGCTAAGTCAATATAATGAGATAGCTAAGTCAATATAATGAGATAGCTACGTCAATATAATGAGGTAGCTAAGTCAATATAATGAGATAGCTACGTCAATATAATAATATAGTTAAGTCAATGTTGAGATAGCTACGTCAATATAATGAGATAGCTACGTCAATATAATGAGATAGCTAAGTCAATATAATGAGATAGCTAAGTCAATATATTAAGATTGCTAAGTCAATATAATGATATAGCTAAGTCAATATAATGAGATAGCTAAGTTAATATATTAAGATAACTAAGTTAGCTAAGTCAATATAATGAGATAAGTCAATATAATGAGATAGCTACGTCAATATAATGAGATAGCTAAGTCAATATAATGAGATAGCTCGTCAATATAATGAGATAGCTACGTCAATATATTGAGATAGCTAAGTTAGCTATGTCAATATAATGCGATAGTTAAGTCAATGTTGAGATAGCTACGTCAATATAATGAGATAGCTACGTCAATATAGTTAAGTCAATGTTGAGATAGCTACGTCAATATAATAATATAGTTAAGTCAATGTTGAGATAGCTACGTCAATATAATAATATAGTTAAGTCAATGTTGAGATAGCTACGTCAATATAATAATATAGTTAAGTCAATGTTGAGATAGCTACGTCAATATAATAATATAGTTAAGTCAATGTTGAGATAGCTACGTCAATATAATGAGATAGCTAAGTCAATATAATGAGATAGCTACGTCAATATAATAATATAGTTAAGTCAATGTTGAGATAGCTACGTCAATATAATGAGATAGCTACGTCAATATAATTAGATAGCTAAGTCAATATAATGAGATAGCTAAGTCAATATAATGAGATAGCTACGTCAATATAATGAGGTAGCTAAGTCAATATAATGAGATAGCTACGTCAATATAATAATATAGTTAAGTCAATGTTGAGATAGCTACGTCAATATAATGAGATAGCTACGTCAATATAATGAGATAGCTAAGTCAATATAATGAGATAGCTAAGTCAATATATTAAGATTGCTAAGTTAATATAATGATATAGCTAAGTCAATATAATGAGATAGCTAAGTTAATATATTAAGATAACTAAGTTAGCTAAGTCAATATAATGAGATAAGTCAATATAATGAGATAGCTACGTCAATATAATGAGATAGCTAAGTCAATATAATGAGATAGCTACGTCAATATAATGAGATAGCTACGTCAATATATTGAGATAGCTAAGTTAGCTATGTCAATATAATGCGATAGTTAAGTCAATGTTGAGATAGCTACGTCAATATAATGAGATAGCTACGTCAATATAGTTAAGTCAATGTTGAGATAGCTACGTCAATATAATAATATAGTTAAGTCAATGTTGAGATAGCTACGTCAATATAATAATATAGTTAAGTCAATGTTGAGATAGCTACGTCAATATAATAATATAGTTAAGTCAATGTTGAGATAGCTACGTCAATATAATAATATAGTTAAGTCAATGTTGAGATAGCTACGTCATTATAATAATATAGTTAAGTCAATGTTGAGATAGCTACGTCAATATAATGAGATAGCTACGTCAATATAATAATATAGTTAAGTCAATGTTGAGATAGCTACGTCAATATAATAATATAGTTAAGTCAATGTTGAGAAAGCTACGTCAATATAATGAGATAGCTACGTCAATATAATGAGATAGCTAAGTCAATATAATGAGATAGCTAAGTCAATATAATGAGATAGCTACGTCAATATAATAAGATAGTTAAGTCAATGTTGAGATAGCTACGTCAATATAACGAGATAGCTACGTCAATATAATGAGATAGCTAAGTCAATATAATGAGATAGCTAAGTCAATATATTAAGATAGCTAAGTCAATATAATGAGATAGCTAAGTCAATATAATGAGATAGCTAAGTCAATATATTAAGATAGCTAAGTCAATATAATGAGATAGCTAAGTCAATATAATGAGATAGCTACGTCAATATAATGAGATAGTTAAGTCAATGTTGAGATAGTTACGTCAATATAATAATATAGTTAAGTCAATGTTGAGATAGCTACGTCATTATAATAATATAGTTAAGTCAATGTTGAGATAGCTACGTCAATATAATGAGATAGCTAAGTCAATATAATGAGATAGCTACGTCAATATAATGAGATAGCTACGTCAATATAATGATATAGTTAAGTCAATGTTGAGATAGCTACGTCAATATAATGAGATAGCTACGTCAATATAATAATATAGTTAAGTCAATGTTGAGAAAGCTTCGTCAATATAATGAGATAGCTACGTCAATATAATGAGATAGCTAAGTCAATATAATGAGATAGCTACGTCAATATAATAATATAGTTAAGTCAATGTTGAGATAGCTACGTCAATATAATGAGATAGCTAAGTCAATATAATGAGATAGCTAAGTCAATATAATGAGATAGCTACGTCAATATAATAAGATAGCTAAGTCAATATAATGAGATAGCTACGTCAATATAATAATATAGTTAAGTCAATGTTGAGATAGCTACGTCAATATAATGAGATAGCTACGTCAATATAATGAGATAGCTAAGTCAATATAATGAGATAGCTAAGTCAATATAATGAGATAGCTAAGTCAATATATTAAGATAGCTAAGTCAATATAATGAGATAGCTAAGTCAATATAATGAGATAGCTAAGTCAATGTTGAGATAGCTACGTCAATATAATGATATAGCTAAGTCAATATAATGAGATAGCTACGTCAATATAATGAGATAGTCAATATATAGAGACTAAGTAAGTCATTATGTTGGGGTACAGGGAAAAGAAAGAACAGGAATTTCATGTCCACTTAGGTGCTCCGTATCGAACTGTTATTATATACAGTATATGCAATATAAGCACATATGTGGTCTAATAATAAATTATTTTTCTGGATCAAAGCCACTACTTGTGGCTTGCATGTGAATGGGCACATCATTTTCACAAATTATTATATTGGTGCACTGCACATATAATATAATGCACATATGCAGCACTATCAGTATCATTTTCGGAGCATATATGCTTAGACGTATGCACTGCATATGTGTCTGGACTGTTTCATTTCAATGTATGCCACATATATGTAAAATATTCATGCAGCCACATGTGATGCACATTCTCATTTTTCACTGCTAATTTTCTGCTAATACTAGAATTAAGTCCTACAATACGTTGTTGCCTGAATGACGAATTGCACTTTTACCTTCTTAAATTCATTTCTCAATATCTCACATTAAACACTGACACAGATTAATACATTAATTTACATTTTTTTCATGGGGTGAGGAGTTTACAATGGTTATGAATCTCAGCAGGAAATATATTAAATTCTCTATGAAATATTAAAGATTTATTATCCTTTTAATATTACACTTGAACACTAAGAAAACATACACTAACAAGAAAATAACAATTAATATAAAACACAACGATTAGTACCGATATAAGTCATCAGTCATCATCAACAAACCCAAGCAGCCCCCACCACCGCTTCGAGTACAAGTTGGTGCGCAACAGCCAAAACATGAGTCTCCTTGACTTTGAGGATTGATTATTAATTGAATATTTAGGATTCAAACCTATCAAGATCTCAAATCAAATCGCACTTCTTTTTTTTCACTTCAATTGTTTTATATCTTTTATAATGTTGTTGCTGTTCATTCACACTACGGCTTTGTCTTTCATGAAAGGTATAAAATTTGTATAAGTAAAATAATGAATTTGAATATTAGGCTGGAATTTAACAACGCAAATAATATCAAGATGAAATAGAACATTGTGGATAAATTGTTAATTGAGTATTAAATTCCAATAAATTGTAACTGTTGCATCTAGTAACATCTATATTTATTACCAGGTTATTTTGTTATTTTACGAGATATTTTCCCCAAGGACATGTTATTTAACAGAGGCGAAGGAAGCCGAGGTTTAATAACATCTCTGAGGGTGAAATATATCTCATAAAATATCAAAATAACCTGGTAGTAAATACGTTGTCACCCGCCGTTTCCAACTATGATAACATTTCTAAAAGGGTTTTTTGGGGAGAAGAGAGAGAAACGGGGCGTGGCATTTTTGGCGGATAGTTGTCAACCCAATGGTGGATAAAATTCACCATGAATGACATCAGTAATAACAAACCTACCCATAGTAGGCGGAGTATTTGTCATAAGTTTTGGTGTGTATGTATACAGTTGTATATCTATCTATGTATGTATGTATCCACCTGGCCGTCAATCAGCAGTTTGTTACTTGCACAATTTCGATACTTTGAATAGTTGTTATAAAGATCGTTGTCAATGTTTAGGACAAATATTCAGAGACTACTACTATAATCGGCCTGCTGCATTGAAACTGGACATTGAGATGCTATGCCAGCTTAACAAAAACATTATTTTGTCACCACCATGCAATCCACAATTGGCAAGCCCAATGCAGCGTACATTAAGAATGCTATGCCGGCTTATCAACAAAGTTGCACCGCCACAACTCCCTATTCCCCATGACTTTCGCGAGATTATCCGCATCTTCAAGGCCAAGGCCGTGTCCTTTAGGAGGCGTCTCACGAAAGTCATGGGCTGTCCACCATGCTTATTCACTCCATGAGGCTGCCAAAGCATAAGATTGTGCACAGGCTGGTCCTCACGACGAAAAAAATATCCTACAAAGCGGAGGATAAAACAGATCGAACGCTAGGATGCTTGTACTGAGGACGAGTACTGCGTTAACAATACGCCTAAACCATCTGGTTTAGCATATTTAACAATATATCATTACAGGCATAAGAATGATAGGCTTATAGAGCTGATAAAACTGTCCAATGGCTTTCACGCTGTGTGATAAATTCTGAAAAGAGTTGCTGAAATTGTTCAGAGGCAGCATGAGAAATACTGAAAAGAGCTGGTCGTAAAACTGATCAGAGGCCTTCGTGCAGCATGGGAAATACTGAAACCGCTGTTGAAAGTGTTAATAAGCCTTTGCACAGCATGTGAAATATTAAAAAGAGCCATTGAAACAATTCCTTCGATCAGCATTGTAGCATGATAAAACGCTGAAATGAGCCGAAAGAACGGTTTAGAGGCAGAGGAGCCTTATTTGGGTCAACTCAACACCCCCACTACTCCTGGCTGTATCCATGGATAGGCATGTATCTGGCTGGATGTATTATTGTAGCGAAACACATGAAGTAGTGAGGAACTTAAACCAAATGTTGAAGCGTTTCAGTGGCCTTCGCGCAATTTATACTTGCTATAACTATAACAATACTAATACAGCTGTTGAAACGGTACAGATCTGAAGCCTATGTTGGCATCTGCGCATCCTTATTTACGCGGCCACATAACCAACTGATACAAATTCTGAAACCAACCGATATAAATGGGAGTGGACCACCCTGAACCCACATACGGTAGCTGTTAACCTTTAACATGCCAATCCAATACTGCGAAACAACGACACTGGGAGACGGAGACGGAGATGGAGAACTAGGCCTACTATTTTTATTTAATGCAACTATAATTTTTTATTATACTATTATTGCGCTATATGCTTCATGGATCAACCATCTTCTGCTACAGCTATAGTCAACTCAATTTGGTCCTACTAGACTCAAAGACCAATAATTCAGAGTCGATATTCCACGCCCTTTTCTAACGCCCTAATCCACGGTCCTTTTTTGTGGAATTTATTTTCTATTTCAATTAAAGAGTGTCAATCATTAAACATATTTTCTGCTAAACTAAAAAAATATTTCATTAATGAACTTAACTGCGGGGTCTACACCGCATTGAAAACTAACCAAAGCACCAGGCTTTGGTCAGTTTTCATTGCGGTGTCGCTAACGGCTCGTATTATTAACGTTGTTGTCTATTCCGTTATCCACTTATAATTGGGGTTTACTTTATTTCTAACTTGGCTCCTTGTCTGTAATTTTTAATTCAAACGTCGTGCCTACATACATTCACTTTTATGTATTCATATATTTCTACGCGGTGCTTTAAATTTAATTATATATAACGTATACGGTAGTAATTCTAATGAACACATGTACTACTGTATTAAGTTCGTAAATAATCTCCTATACGGCGCACAGCCACGTACTAGCTTTGCTATATTGCTGTGTTGCCCTTTTAACTATTACCTAGTTAAATTTTAATTTCACATTACTTTTAAAACTTAACGCTCCGGCACTTATTTCCAGCTAATTTAACTGTTGGTATTAGTAAATTTTGATTGTAATTTTTTTGGTATGTATATTGTATGTACTTTATATTCGTGAAATAAATAAATAAACTGAAACTAAACTGAACTGAACTGAAACTGGGAATATAACAAATAATTGGAAAAAGAAGTGGGTTACAACATAAAATGTATCTTCTTTCAAGTCTAGGAGATGTAATTCTAGATAACTCATACACATGCATAAACACAATATATTAGAATATAAATAATTGTAATGTTATTTTTTTATTTTATCATTTATAGGAAAGTTGGAGAAAAAATAGACAACTTTGGGGATAGTTGGCGGGATGGTGTGGCATTCAACGGTCTTGTACACGCAATTCGGCCAGACTTGGTTGATATGGCACAACTTCGGCACAACTCGGTGCACAATAACCTGGATAACGCGTTCACATTGGCAGAGAGACATCTGGACATACCGAGATTGTTGGACCCAAAGGATGTGGACGTTGGTAAACCCGACGAGAAGTCAATAATGACCTACATCGCTGAGTTCATCAAGAAGTTCCCGGAAGCTGGTGAACCATCGAAGGTGGGTGGGGAAACTGTGTGGGTGGGAGGTGGGTTGGGTGAGGGATGACGTGGGTTGGGTAGGATACTGGGTAGGTAGGTTGTGGGTGGAACATTGGGTGGGTGGGACATTGGGTGGGTGGGACACTGGGAAGGTAGGAGGTGGGTGGGACACTGGGTAGGTAGGAGATGGGTGGGACACTACGACGACGAGGGTCGGCGTGCGGCATTGCAGCTGGGTGGGTAAGGATGCTGTGCCGGCTTGTCAACAAAATTGCACCGCCACAACTCCCTATCACCCATGACAGGTGCGAGATCAGCCGCATCGGTAAGGGCAGTGTCCTTGAAGACTGCGTCTCAAGAAAGGCATGGGCTGTCCACCATGCTGATTCACTCCATGAGGCTGCCAAAGTACAAGATTAGGCACTGGCTGGGCCTCACGGCGAAAGCACTGGCGTGGGAAGGTGGGACACTGGGTGGGTAGGAGGTTGGTATGTAAGGGTAGGTGGTAAAGGGGGTAGACGGTGGAGGGGACCCAGGGTGGGTTTCGTGTAGGAGTTGATATCTGAAATATTGCTCTAAATTTGTGGATTCAAAAACTAACAATATAAGTAAATTTCCAGAACAAGATTTGATTTATAACACCAATATCTGGAGCTTACATAAAATGCAGTTTATAGAGTGATAAATAAACTTCCATTTAGCTTTTATCCAATTTTTAAATAAATTCTCCATATACTATCTCGATTTATAAAGGGATGGTGATGGTTAATACTAGCCATCATCATGGTTACCAGCCATCAGTTTATTGCCCTTTACATGTAATGGGGTAACTCAAATTAATATCCATAATCATATTTGATTTAGTATAAATTATTACATGGTAATGTGTCTAAAACCTGTCATTACTTAGAACTTCAAGTGAGAAGTAACAATAACAACCATTTTAATCTGATATGTTAGTTTGTTGGTTCTACAAAATAATGAGCAAAGCTTCCTGGAGGATCCACTTTTACATTATTGTTAAGGTTTAATATAATACCCTAGGCATTAATCAGAATAGGCAGTCAATAGGAGCAGTCCAATCCAAAGAATTAGACAAAGTCGAAGTTTGTGATATTAACATGACATTTATTACCTTAGTAATTAAACGATCAAAGATTATATCGAACATTTTGTAAAATTTGTATGTAATTTAAAACAATTAAGTGTTTATAATATTGTTTGTAGTTGAAGCATTATGTTAGTGACACAGTTGATAGCATAGCCCAACGTGAGGAGTCACTATATGAAGGTCTACTAGACTGGTTGGGACAGACTGCGACGTTCTTAGAACTTGTTAAAGATGGTCTCGCCTTCGGTTCTCTAGAGGTTGAATATGAGGTCTGTGAGTCGAATGAAAAAAATACTATTAATTATGGAAAAACTGCTGAAATCAATAAATATAATTCATCTTTCACTTTTTTGTGTATTTTGCACGTTTTATTAATAATAATAATATCTATTTCAGCATCATTTATGTTAAAAATATTTTATTTATGTAAGAAAATTTTAAACAAACATTTGAATAATTCAAAACATTGCAGTTTCGAATATTGAAGACAATAATAATATATATAAAAAATAATTTAATGTGTGTACAATATACGTTCTAGAACAATATACGTTCTAGAACAATATACGTTCTCATTTTCTGAATAGCGGTACCAAGAATTGCGAGTTGAACGGAAGAAACGCAAAGCTGTCTACACATCATTGCAGCAAGATGTTGAACACAACCGAACTGTCTGGTTGTCAGAGCAACGTGTCGCAGCCGCCACCCAGCTGTGGGACCACGTCACAGAGGAAATGCGAAGGTCAGTGGTTATATTGTACTTGTATATGAAATAGATAAGACCTGACGGCTAATCTATTATCGTATCTATCTAATTAACCTCTTTGCCAGATCTATCTCCAACATTTGAACTTTTTGGTCCCTATTATAGGGTTAAAACGCTTTTGGTAAAGAAAATTAATTTAAAAACTTGAACAAACTTGTCTACGCAATCCGTGTTTTTTTAATGTTGTCATTAAATAAGTGATAAAACATTGATATTGTATGCAAGAATTCAATCGAAAACAATGAATTTAAAACCGAGATAAAGAATAACACTAAAGTTTCATGTCGCTTTTAAGATTATTTGAGAACTTAAAATTGAAATTTAAAGTTGTGGACTATTTGGGTTTGATGCTGACTTTCTGGTTCACAATTACACAGATCAATCCGCTTCTCACATGGCCGGTAATCATCTTGCCGGTGTTTTTCATTTCCTTGTCGCTGCCGTTTTCGTTTATTTATTTTTTTTATCTATTACATTGTCACTGTATGTGTCATACATATTCGCCATCAAGACTTTAAGTGACAGTTTATATCATATATTTATATATAAATATATCATTAGATCTACCATGTAATAACTACTACTACTACTAGGATCTGCATGCTGCATTGCAGCTGCATTTTTAAGAATGTTGTGCCGGCTTGTGAACAAAATTGCGCCGCCACAACTCCCTATCACCCATGACATTTGCTAGATCATCCGCATCTCCAAGGCCAGTGTCCTTTAAGATGCGTCTCAAGAAAGTCATGGGCTGTCCACCATGCTTATTCACTCCATGAGGCTGCCATAGCACAAGATTATGCACGGGCTGGTCCTCACGGCGAAAGCAATGTCCTGCAAAGCGGAGGCGATTTTGTTCTAGTGTTAAGCTTGAGGGAACCAATGAGACACCTCCAATGTTATATAGTGTCTGGTTGGAGATGTGTGCATTGTACTTGACTCAATGACTACTAACAATAACATAATAACTACTAGTTGAGGTAGAAGTAAATGAAATTAGATGATTAAATATACATATGGTAACAATATGGGTCTAAATTATATTTATTTTACTCTTCCCGAAGATGGTTGGCACGCATTGATAGTTCGTTGGAAGGTCAGATGGGAGAGATAGGGGCGTGGTTGAGTGAAGCAGAGGCCATACTTCGTGAGAAACTTCCGTCGGACATCAAGTACGAGGAATCTATAAAGTGGATTGAAACCGCAATAAGCCAACATAAGGTAATTGAGTTCTTGAGACAAAATTGATTTCATATAAAAACCACTTTGGGGTACATTACTTCTACTATAGTGTGCATCACACTTTCTAAGAACACATCAGACCTTTTTTCTTACTACCATTTTCTTAATCACCTTTGTTCATGAAGAGAACCCACTGTATTCACTGAACCCACTGAGTGCTCTTTTGTACAAAATAGTCATGGTTGACCATTACATGGTTTATACTTATTACTTAATGTTGTTTTTCAGTCATTTTTCGCTAACACAGCTCTTGTTGTTAATGATTTCTACGCGTTGAAACCCACCTGTACGGCTCCTACTCGCCTCCTATCTGACATGGAAGATCGACTGACCATTGTTGCCAAGGCATCAACTTTACGTCTACATCGGCTGGACTACGATGAGGCCAAGTTCCGTTTATTGGCCTTGTTATTTCTGTCCGAAGGTAAGCCGATCTGAAATCACCGTCTAACTTCTAATCTCACTTGAGAATCAAGAAAAATCGTTGAAGTTAGGAGGAATATACCATCACTATGGAATACTACTGTATGTCGAGCGAACTCGGACAAGTATGGAATAAGCCCTACAAAATAGGATTTCAATCATATTTTTTTTAGTAAATTCGAGTAGTATATTAATTAATATTAATAATAACAGTAAATGAAATAAACATAATCAATTAAAGTTACACTGAAGTTCTAATTATTATTGTTCTTGCATAATAATATTCAATAACAATTCGAATATTTATTAACCGCAATCACAAATATAGGAAGGATTGTAATCATTCCAGAAGGTCCATTAGTCTGCCCCTCTCCTCACCGATGGTACCGAGGATGGGAAGCCGCAATACCCATCTGGATGCGACCAGCAGCAGCAACCTCTGCAGGCGGAAAATGTGGGAGCGAAGCTCTTTGGTTGAATCTCTCAGCCTCGCCCCTATCTCTGCCAGGAACTCTTGTTTTAGGTCCTGCCCGGCCCAAAGTTTCAAAGGCAACTGGACAGAACATGTAGCCTCTGTCCATCAGTTCCTCATACTTCTGTATTTAGAACATCCTGATGAGAACAACCAATATCACATTGTTGGGGCCTGTTCCCAATGAGGTTTTAAAGCCTGGTAGCTAGCTCTGTCAGATTTCCTTAGTCTAATGGTCTAGATTTAAATATTTGTAGCCAATGACAGTTTCGGAGTACCTTTAGCTCTTCTTACGCAAAAGGTACTTCTACAGTAGTTAGTAGGGCTGAAAAAATAAGTTTTGTTTTTACAATACGTTTTTGCTTTCTAATGGAAAAACAACTAAGGGCTAGTCTTCTACAAGCGCCAAGACACTCTTTTAGAGCTTTTCAAACATTGAACTTAATGAATAGGAGGTCATTCTGAGGTCAAATCCTGGGTAGCAGAAATTATTATAGTCATCATTGAGTAGATTTAATAGATTGACAAACTGTTGTAGGAATTTATCGGAATATTAATTGATTGGCGTTTATTGGAAGTTGTAAAAATTGAATTGAATTTTGTGTCATATACATTTATATATGGGGTAACTCTCCCACCACCAATGCCTCCCCGAAGAGATGCTGGAGATGTTCTTCGTACACCTCCGTGACATCGCCTCGAAATGTCGCTTTGGAGTGCTGCAGACAGCGGAAGCGCACCTAAACGACCACCTACTGGATCAGTATGTGGCCGGATTCAAGAACCATGAGGTGAACAAACAACTCCTCCGTCTCGAGAACGGAGCCACCCTCAATGATGCCCTCGAACGCACCCAGTCGGTCTGGGTGGCACGAAAGGATGCCGCCTCCTTCAACGTCTTCATGACTACTGCCAAGGCATCCCGCAGCATGGCGACCCATTCGACACCAACCCCAGGTCGCCAACCCCAGAACCGCCGACACCAACCACCACCCAACATCTGCCAACAATGCAGATACCCACAGCACACTGCTGGGAAAAAGTGCCCCAGTCTACAGGTGACCGCCACTGTGGTACAACCGGGCATTACGACCGTATGTGTCCTTCTAAACCAAGAGGACCCTGGGACGACCAGGGCGAATATCACGGCGCTCCCATTTGCTATATTCCTCTCCTTTGGCGGGACATTCACCAACCTGCGCACTTTGACTCCACCCCCAAAGGCACCACGCCTCGCTAATGGATTCCACTCGGGTTGGCCTTTTAAGGGTATCTTTGGGGCAACCCTACAGTGCCACGCCCTCCACACAGCCTTCACAATGGACATATTGGTTATCGAGGGACTCCAACAACCACTGCTCTCACAGAAGGCCTGCTTCCTTTTGGGCATCCTGCAGAGCCCAGTCCTTGGTGGGGGCCACTACTTCAAGGGCCCCCTCCTCCACCCAGCGCCACCCCATGGTCCTACCAGACAACCACGTTTCAGTTGGTGGCTCCCATGAAAATGATGGACATAACACCCACCCACCTGCCCACCACCATGCCACCTTCCAATGATGCAGCTGCCAGGTCTGCTGTTTGGGGGACCCTCCAACAGCGCTTTCCCCAACCACTCTCAGGGAATTGCCGCATTATGGCAGGAGGGAACATTACAATTAAACTCCAACTGGATGCCCACCCTATAAACTCCTACACCAATCTGGCCATTCCCATTAACCTCTAGGATGCTTTAAACCGCGAGCTGGATGACCAGGTCACCATGGGCATCCTTGAACCCGCCAATGACGAAAGGAACCCTGGTGAGTGGCTCAGTCCGATGGTAGTGACTAGGAAGAAAGACCCCACCAAGTGCGGATTACAGTTGACCTCCGCAAACTCAACAAGGCCACTGTACGTCCCACCTACTACACCCCCGCACCCTTCCAGGTGGTCTCCTGGATTCCAACCTCCGCTTGGTTCTTCACGGTTCTCGACGGTCTGAAGGGCTTCCATCAGGTCGGCCTGGACCCTGCCAGCTGCCACCTTACCACATTCGTCACTCCACGAGGACGAATCCGCTACTGCCGTATGCCAATGGGGAGGCATGGTAGTTCCGATGTGTTCAATGCCCGGATGGACAAAGCCCTCCGCAGAATTCCCATCATCGGGAGGATTGTCGAAGACATCTTCATCTACACCAACACAGCAGATGAGCACCCAGAGGCTGTTGCCCGGATCCTCGCTGCCTGCGACGTCACGGCCCTCTCCATCAATACGACCAAGGTGCAATTCTGCCAGGCTGGGGTCCGCTATGGAGGCTATTTGGTCTCCCATGGCCACTATCGGATTAACCAGGCCCTATCGGATGACCTCCGCCATTTCCCCATATCCACAAACCACCGGCAATTCCGCTCTTTCCTCGGACTCGCCCAACAACTCGGGAACTCAACTGTGGAGATAACGCGACTCGTCGAACCGCTCCGCTGTTTAAACTCGAATCTGAACCCATGGATTTGGCTCCCCCAACACCAAGAGGCGTTCGAGGCAACCCATGCTACTCTATCAAGTCCGCACTATCTGTCCGGCTTCCATCCAGACCACCGCACCGAACTGCTGACAGACGCCTCCCGCATAAATGGCCTGGGCTTTCTACTCCCCCAGTGGGACTCCGACAATAACCAGTGGTGCACTGTCCAATGTTGCTCACATACCCTGGCCAAACAAGCATGAGGCCAACTGGTTGGGGATGGTGGAACTCTAAGGCCCTTTGTGCTGAATGGGTGGCGCATAAGTGCCGCTATTTTCTCGATGGACTCCAGCACTTCATGCTCGTCACCGATAGCAGCCCGCTCATACCGATCTTGAATGACTACCGGATGGACCAGGTCACCACTGACCGGCTGTTGAAATTAAAAATGCTGCTGTCACGCTTTAACTTTACGGCACGACACCAATGCGGCAGCAAACACGTGACAGCCGATGCCTTCTCACGTGCCCCATGCAATGCTCCAACCGCCAACGATATCCTTCTCACACCGGAGGATGACGCCGACAGAAAACTCATTGTCTCTGCCGCCCTCAACATATTCACGTATATGTACATGGACTGAAAAAACTTTGGGCCACAGGCTTTCTAGTTCCATTATAACACCATACCATGGTTGCAGATTTTTTCATAACACGTGTTCTTGTGTGTGTCTCCGCAACACCATCTTAAAATAGTTCGCTCCTCAGAATTTTTTGAATACCATCAGAATTCCAAAGAATTCTTGCTTTATTTCTTAACATGCGCTTTATGTTTCGCTTAACTATCAAATCTTGGGATTCTAAATGCCTAGTAAATCACTTTTATTTATTTATTTAATTTATAATGTTATTATTAATGATCATTATAGATAATATTATATTATACTGTATAATGAATACATAGTATTCATAGATAGTAAATTCATAAATAGTTACATGAACATTGTCCAGGGCATGTTTTCTGTCTTTTTGTAAATAACGTTATCCCTTGCTATCCGAAAGTCTTTATGGGAAACCCTCATTCGTCTCTCCCGCATTGCCAGCATCCCAGCTTCGGAACATATCGCTTTTATATGCACTTTTCATATTGTTCTTAAATTCTATTGGAGAAGATGACACCAGTTACAGATCCCCCAGGATGTCGTATAGTCCTTCGGATGCTGAGTCGATGGATCCCAGTATGGATGCAGTGTTCCCAATTAGGATCACGATGAGGATCCGCTGCAGTAGAAAACGGTGGGATCGGGGTTCCTGCGTCTGGAGGGCGATCCTCTTTCCCAGTTCCTGTAGAAACTCAGCCGTTTTTGGACTGGGGTGGCCAAACGTCTCGAAGGCGACCATGGTTAACTGGTAGCCCCGGTCGCTGAGCTCCCGGTATTTGCCGAGTTTATGGGCCTCCTGCTGCTCGGCTACGCAGCCGCCTTTGGTTTGGCTCGTGTGGAGGTGGCTGGGAGCGAGTGGGTCGATAACGGTGGTGTCCCAGGCCAGGGTCCAGCCTGGGCTCCATGGAACCAAGGTTACTCCATCCACCTGCTTCCCGTAATTCCAGCAAAGACCCGGCGGCTCCAACACAGGTAGAACTCCACAGCTGGTTAATGATCGATCACCGCACAATGTCGTTCAGAATACTGTGGTGGGCTTGGTGACCAGCGCTCTTCTGGCAGGAGAGTTCACCAGTTTACCACAGCAGATGCAGCTGTGTGGCTCCATCACCTTGCATCCCAGGCGGGTAGCCATAGAAATGCGGAGCTGGGCGTCAGTGAGTTTAAGACCCAAGGATGATATTGGGATGGCATCAATCCAGCAGCTAGGGATCAGATCCTCCAGGGCGTTCAACCGGGTGAGGTCAGTTTGGGATGCGGATTCCCGGAGAGAAGCGAAGTTCCTCTGGTGGATTGGCATTGTCCAGGAACCCTGCTTCCCATTGGTTGGTGGGGTGGTATCTGGGGCGATGGAGGAGTCCCAGAGACTAGGGCCTCGAGCGACATCGGATCACTACAGTGAGGGAGGTCTCCTGGAGTGGTGGGGGTGGTGTCTGTAAGGGGGGTGGGAGAAATCTCTGGGTTGTAGAGGAGGGTGGATAGAGGCCTGCAAGCAGCCGCTGAAGCCAGATAGGCAGATGGTGCGAGCTGCTTAGCAGAGCTCAATCCAAGACCTCCCACTTGGGCCGGGAGACAGGCCTGGATCCAGGCTGAGTTGGTAATATCGGTGTTGGTGAGTTCCTGGAGAGCAGATCACTGGACCTGGTCGTATTGCTCCAAGAATAGTGGGACGTCGAAGCACGGGGCAGAGCGGAGAAAGTAAATGAGGCGGGGGATGGCGAAGGAGTTCTTTAGGTGGAAGAAAGCATGGTGACTGTCTAAAAGAGACAGGCGGCCGCTCAGGGTTTGCAGGTTGGCCACCTTGGACTCCATACAGCATTCCAAGGCTGAATTACCTATCGGGACACCCAGAATGGTGAGGTTTGTGAGGTCCGGGACCAAAATTCCCTCACATATGGCATTGAATTCGCCATGGATGTGGGCGCGCTCATCTGTGGATGGATCCCCAAGGAAAAACAGCTTGCACTAGCTTAGCGTGAACCCACACCTCTTCCCCTCCACGATGATTGTCCGAAGGTCATGGAGGACCACCTCGTAACTGCCCGCCACATTACCATCGTCTGATATGTACTGTACATTAATTACTTATCGTGTCTCAACATGTTTTTACTTTCGTGGCTCGCCCCACAGTTAGGGATTGATATATCTACTGTTACATTCAGACTCATATACATATTGTTATATAGATAATACATTCTGCAGGATTACTACTGCTGAGCAAATACCCCTTTTTACATTCAGACTTCGGTCTGCAGACAGCAGTCATGTGGGCTGTATCATAAACTTACAGACAGACCAGACTGTTAGATATCACGCTGCTGGACTTATAACATCGTCTAGGTACCAGATATTGAATTCTGATTCCATGGAGTGGTTTAGCTTGTTTGTGGTGTCCCCAAAAATGGCAGTTCCTTCGGGATCTCCCTGTTGGGGGCCTTCTTCGGAAAGAAGCAGTTTCTCTCTATGGATGAGGAAACTGTAGTCTCCATAAGCTGCCCTATTATAGTTTTAGATACTTGGGTAATTCTCGAGGAGGGAGTCCCTGCGGAGACTGCCTAGTTATACTGTATTTCCTTTTTTTTCTCCGTCCAGGAAACAAAAAATTAAGGACCAGTGGAATTGAAATAATGCCAATGCTTTAATTATCACATTTAAATAAAGCAGCGAAAATTTATCAAATAAATTTAATATTTTAGCATGTAATAGTAATAAATTGTGGAAATATATGAATAATATGAGAACTGCAGCAGAAGCAGTGGCTCATCACACTGTATATCTCCACACCATCCGAATTAGGGATGTTAAGAATGTCCAACTGAGGCTAGTGAGTCTCCAAGAAGGACATTCCTAATAACATTAAGGTGTCTGTGTCTCCTTCTGAAGGTCTCCCACAGAACTTCAAATGAATTATCTCCCTCTGTGATTCAATGGCGTAAATTCACCGCAAACACGAACTGTGTGTTTAGTGGGATAAAATAATTAATTGATTTTAATTTAAAACATTAAGGGAAAGTAACAGGTTACAGTGGCGGTGTTTTCTAACCAAAACAATAAACGAAAGTATTTTGAAATTTGGGCTGGAGATCACGTTTTCCACCTGCGGTAAATTATTGCCACTATGTGCCCTCTGAAGTGAAAATGAATGTTGTGGATCATTTCATCAGGAATCCCGTAGACTGGAAGTATTTCGGATATACGTGTTCTTGACACAGACTCGTACGCCTTGAAGAAGTCTACACAACCAGCATCGACTCCGAGCTGGTCAGAAACACACAATCCAATCAGAAAATAATATATGAATGTATTGTTCGCGTCAGAGTGTAAAACAGCGCAATATATATACAGTATAAATCAAATATAAAGTTATTATTATCCACAGGTAAATTGGAAACTTGGACAACTAAATATGGCCGAGCCGACGCTGTTGAGATTCTCTTAGCTAACTATATCGACTTTGTTCACAATAATAACCTCTTCAGCACATTCTCCGAATGCATTGACGCCCTGGAGATGTCTGGTGCTGACTACACTACAGCTGTAGGAGTCGGCCATACCGGTAGTCAGGAAGTTAATGAGTTTATCAAGGAAGCCAATGTGCAAGTTAAGACAATATCAGTTGAGATAAAGAGTATGCGAACAATGTTAGAGGAGGTAAGTTGGAAAGAGTATGCGAACAATGTTAGAGGAGGTAAGTTGAAAAGAGTATGCGAACAATGTTAGAGGAGATAAGTTGGAAAGAGTATGTGAACAATGTTAGAGGAGGTAAGTTGGAAAGAGTATGCGAACAATATTAGAGGAGGTAAGTTGGAAAGAGTATGCGAACAATGTTAGAGGAGGTAAGTTGGAAAGAGTATGCGAACAATGTTAGAGGAGGTAAGTTGGAAAGATTATGCGAACAATGTTAGAGGAGGTAAGTTGGAAAGAGTATGCGAACGATGTTAGAGGAGGTAAGTTGGAAAGAGTATGCGAACAATGTTAGAGGAGGTAAGTTGGAAAGAGTATGCGAACAATGTTAGAGAAGGTAAGTTGGAAAGAGTATGCGAACAATGTTAGAGGAGGTAAGTTGGAAAGAGTATGCGAACAATGTTAGAGAAGGTAAGTTGGAAAGAGTATGCGAACAATGTTAGAGAAGGTAAGTTGGAAAGAGTATGCGAACAATGTTAGAGAAGGTAAGTTGGAAAGAGTATGCGAACAATGTTAGAGAAGGTAAGTTGGAAAGAGTATGCGAACAATGTTAGAGAAGGTAAGTTGGAAAGAGTATGCGAACAATATTAGAGAAGGTAAGTTGGAAAGAGTATGCGAACAATATTAGAGGAGGTAAGTTGGAAAGAGTATGCGAACAATGTTAGAGGAGGTAAGTTGGAAAGAGTATGCGAACAATATTAGAGGAGGTAAGTTGGAAAGAGTATGCGAACAATGTTAGAGAAGGTAAGTTGGAAAGAGTATGCGAACAATGTTAGAGGAGGTAAGTTGGAAAGAGTATGCGAACAATGTTAGAGGAGATAAGTTGGAAAGAGTATGTGAACAATGTTAGAGGAGGTAAGTTGGAAAGAGTATGCGAACAATATTAGAGGAGGTAAGTTGAAAAGAGTATGCGAACAATGTTAGAGGAGATAAGTTGGAAAGAGTATGTGAACAATGTTAGAGGAGGTAAGTTGGAAAGAGTATGCGAACAATATTAGAGGAGGTAAGTTGGAAAGAGTATGCGAACAATGTTAGAGGAGGTAAGTTGGAAAGAGTATGCGAACAATGTTAGAGGAGGTAAGTTGGAAAGAAACGAACAATGTTAGAGGAGGTAAGTTGGAAAGAGTATGCGAACAATGTTAGAGGAGGTAAGTTGGAAAGAGTATGCGAACAATGTTAGAGAAGGTAAGTTGGAAAGAGTATGCGAACAATGTTAGAGGAGGTAAGTTGGAAAGAGTATGCGAACAATGTTAGAGAAGGTAAGTTGGAAAGAGTATGCGAACAATGTTAGAGAAGGTAAGTTGGAAAGAGTATGCGAACAATGTTAGAGAAGGTAAGTTGGAAAGAGTATGCGAACAATGTTAGAGAAGGTAAGTTGGAAAGAGTATGCGAACAATGTTAGAGAAGGTAAGTTGGAAAGAGTATGCGAACAATATTAGAGAAGGTAAGTTGGAAAGAGTATGCGAACTATATTAGAGGAGGTAAGTTGGAAAGAGTATGCGAACAATGTTAGAGGAGGTAAGTTGGAAAGAGTATGCGAACAATGTTAGAGGAGGTAAGTTGGAAAGAGTATGGGAACAATGTTAGAGGAGGTAAGTTGGAAAGAGTATGCGAACAATGTTAGAGGAGGTAAGTTGGAAAGAGTATGCGAACAATGTTAGAGGAGGTAAGTTGGAAAGAGTATGGGAACAATGTTAGAGGAGGTAAGTTGGAAAGAGTATGCGAACAATGTTAGAGGAGGTAAGTTGGAAAGAGTATGCGAACAATGTTAGAGAAGGTAAGTTGGAAAGAGTATGCGAACAATGTTAGAGGAGGTAAGTTGGAAAGAAACGAACAATGTTAGAGGAGGTAAGTTGGAAAGAGTATGCGAACAATGTTAGAGGAGGTAAGTTGGAAAGAGTATGCGAACAATGTTAGAGAAGGTAAGTTGGAAAGAGTATGCGAACAATGTTAGAGGAGGTAAGTTGGAAAGAGTATGCGAACAATGTTAGAGAAGGTAAGTTGGAAAGAGTATGCGAACAATGTTAGAGAAGGTAAGTTGGAAAGAGTATGCGAACAATGTTAGAGAAGGTAAGTTGGAAAGAGTATGCGAACAATGTTAGAGGAGGTAAGTTGGAAAGAGTATGGGAACAATGTTAGAGGAGGTAAGTTGGAAAGAGTATGCGAACAATGTTAGAGGAGGTAAGTTGGAAAGAGTATGCGAACAATGTTAGAGGAGGTAAGTTGGAAAGAGTATGCGAACAATGTTAGAGGAGGTAAGTTCGAAAGAAACGAACAATGTTAGAGGAGGTAAGTTGGAAAGAGTATGCGAACAATGTTAGAGGAGGTAAGTTGGAAAGAAACGAACAATGTTAGAGGAGGTAAGTTGGAAAGAGTATGCGAACAATGTTAGAGGAGGTAAGTTGGAAAGAAACGAGCAATGTTAGAGGAGGTGAGTTGGAAAGAGTATGCAAACAATGTTAGAGAAGGTAAGTTGGAAAGAGTATGCGAACAATGTTAGAGAAGGTAAGTTGGAAAGAGTATGCGAACAATGTTAGAGAAGGTAAGTTGGAAAGAGTATGCGAACAATGTTAGAGAAGGTAAGTTGGAAAGAGTATGCGAACAATATTAGAGGAGGTAAGTTGGAAAGAGTATGCGAACAATGTTAGAGGAGGTAAGTTGGAAAGAGTATGGGAACAATGTTAGAGGAGGTAAGTTGGAAAGAGTATGCGAACAATGTTAGAGGAGGTAAGTTGGAAAGAGTATGCGAACAATGTTAGAGGAGGTAAGTTGGAAAGAGTATGGGAACAATGTTAGAGGAGGTAAGTTGGAAAGAGTATGCGAACAATGTTAGAGGAGGTAAGTTGGAAAGAGTATGCGAACAATGTTAGAGGAGGTAAGTTGGAAAGAAACGAACAATGTTAGAGGAGGTAAGTTGGAAAGAGTATGCGAACAATGTTAGAGGAGGTAAGTTGGAAAGAAACGAGCAATGTTAGAGGAGGTGAGTTGGAAAGAGTATGCGAACAATGTTAGAGAAGGTAAGTTGGAAAGAGTATCCGAACAATGTTAGAGAAGGTAAGTTTGAAAGAGTATGCGAACAATGTTAGAGAAGGTAAGTTGGAAAGAGTATGCAAACAATGTTAGAGAAGGTAAGTTGGAAAGAGTATGCGAACAATATTAGAGAAGGTAAGTTGGAAAGAGTATGCGAACAATATTAGAGGAGGTAAGTTGGAAAGAGTATGCGAACAATGTTAGAGGAGGTAAGTTGGAAAGAGTATGCGAACAATGTTAGAGGAGGTAAGTTGGAAAGAGTATGCGAACAATGTTAGAGAAGGTAAGTTGGAAAGAGTATGCGAACAATGTTAGAGAAGGTAAGTTGGAAAGAAACGAACAATGTTAGAGGAGGTAAGTTGGAAAGAGTATGCGAACAATGTTAGAGGAGGTAAGTTGGAAAGAGTATGCGAACAATGTTAGAGGAGGTAAGTTGGAAAGAGTATGCGAACAATGTTAGAGAAGGTAAGTTGGAAAGAGTATGCGAACAATGTTAGAGAAGGTAAGTTGGAAAGAAACGAACAATGTTAGAGGAGGTAAGTTGGAAAGAGTATGCGAACAATGTTAGAGGAGGTAAGTTGAAAAGAGTATGCGAACAATGTTAGAGGAGGTAAGTTGGAAAGAGTATGCGAACAATGTTAGAGGAGGTAAGTTGGAAAGAGTATGCGAACAATGTTAGAGGAGGTAAGTTGGAAAGAGTATGCGAACAATGTTAGAGGAGGTAAGTTGGAAAGAGTATGGGAACAATGTTAGAGGAGGTAAGTTGGAAAGAGTATGCGAACAATGTTAGAGGAGGTAAGTTGGAAAGAGTATGGGAACAATGTTAGAGGAGGTAAGTTGGAAAGAAACGAACAATGTTAGAGGAGGTAAGTTGGAAAGAGTATGCGAACAATGTTAGAGGAGGTAAGTTGGAAAGAGTATGCGAACAATGTTAGAGGAGGTAAGTTGGAAAGAGTATGCGAACAATGTTAGAGGAGGTAAGTTGGAAAGAGTATGCGAACAATGTTAGAGAAGGTAAGTTGGAAAGAGTATGCGAACAATGTTAGAGGAGGTAAGTTGGAAAGAGTATGCGAACAATGTTAGAGAAGGTAAGTTGGAAAGAAATGAGCAATGTTAGAGGAGGTAAGTTGGAAAGAGTATGCGAACAATGTTAGAGGAGGTAAGTTGGAAAGAGTATGCGAACAATGTTAGAGGAGGTAAGTTCGAAAGAAACGAACAATGTTAGAGGAGGTGAGTTGGAAAGAGTATGCGAACAATGTTAGAGGAGGTAAGTTGGAAAGAGTATGCGAACAATGTTAGAGAAGGTAAGTTGGAAAGAAACGAACAATGTTAGAGGAGGTAAGTTGGAAAGAGTATGCGAACAATGTTAGAGAAGGTAAGTTGGAAAGAGTATGCGAAAAATGTTAGAGGAGGTAAGTTGGAAAGAAACGAACAATGTTAGAGGAGGTAAGTTGGAAAGAGTATGCGAACAATGTTAGAGGAGGTAAGTTGGAAAGAAACGAACAATGTTAGAGGAGGTAAGTTGGAAAGAGTATGCGAACAATGTTAGAGGAGGTAAGTTGGAAAGAAACGAGCAATGTTAGAGGAGGTGAGTTGGAAAGAGTATGCAAACAATGTTAGAGAAGGTAAGTTGGAAAGAGTATGCGAACAATGTTAGAGAAGGTAAGTTGGAAAGAGTATGCGAACAATGTTAGAGAAGGTAAGTTGGAAAGAGTATGCGAACAATGTTAGAGAAGGTAAGTTGGAAAGAGTATGCGAACAATATTAGAGGAGGTAAGTTGGAAAGAGTATGCGAACAATGTTAGAGGAGGTAAGTTGGAAAGAGTATGGGAACAATGTTAGAGGAGGTAAGTTGGAAAGAGTATGCGAACAATGTTAGAGGAGGTAAGTTGGAAAGAGTATGCGAACAATGTTAGAGGAGGTAAGTTGGAAAGAGTATGGGAACAATGTTAGAGGAGGTAAGTTGGAAAGAGTATGCGAACAATGTTAGAGGAGGTAAGTTGGAAAGAGTATGCGAACAATGTTAGAGGAGGTAAGTTGGAAAGAAACGAACAATGTTAGAGGAGGTAAGTTGGAAAGAGTATGCGAACAATGTTAGAGGAGGTAAGTTGGAAAGAAACGAGCAATGTTAGAGGAGGTGAGTTGGAAAGAGTATGCGAACAATGTTAGAGAAGGTAAGTTGGAAAGAGTATCCGAACAATGTTAGAGAAGGTAAGTTTGAAAGAGTATGCGAACAATGTTAGAGAAGGTAAGTTGGAAAGAGTATGCAAACAATGTTAGAGAAGGTAAGTTGGAAAGAGTATGCGAACAATATTAGAGAAGGTAAGTTGGAAAGAGTATGCGAACAATATTAGAGGAGGTAAGTTGGAAAGAGTATGCGAACAATGTTAGAGGAGGTAAGTTGGAAAGAGTATGCGAACAATGTTAGAGGAGGTAAGTTGGAAAGAGTATGCGAACAATGTTAGAGAAGGTAAGTTGGAAAGAGTATGCGAACAATGTTAGAGAAGGTAAGTTGGAAAGAAACGAACAATGTTAGAGGAGGTAAGTTGGAAAGAGTATGCGAACAATGTTAGAGGAGGTAAGTTGGAAAGAGTATGCGAACAATGTTAGAGGAGGTAAGTTGGAAAGAGTATGCGAACAATGTTAGAGAAGGTAAGTTGGAAAGAGTATGCGAACAATGTTAGAGAAGGTAAGTTGGAAAGAAACGAACAATGTTAGAGGAGGTAAGTTGGAAAGAGTATGCGAACAATGTTAGAGGAGGTAAGTTGAAAAGAGTATGCGAACAATGTTAGAGGAGGTAAGTTGGAAAGAGTATGCGAACAATGTTAGAGGAGGTAAGTTGGAAAGAGTATGCGAACAATGTTAGAGGAGGTAAGTTGGAAAGAGTATGCGAACAATGTTAGAGGAGGTAAGTTGGAAAGAGTATGGGAACAATGTTAGAGGAGGTAAGTTGGAAAGAGTATGCGAACAATGTTAGAGGAGGTAAGTTGGAAAGAGTATGGGAACAATGTTAGAGGAGGTAAGTTGGAAAGAAACGAACAATGTTAGAGGAGGTAAGTTGGAAAGAGTATGCGAACAATGTTAGAGGAGGTAAGTTGGAAAGAGTATGCGAACAATGTTAGAGGAGGTAAGTTGGAAAGAGTATGCGAACAATGTTAGAGGAGGTAAGTTGGAAAGAGTATGCGAACAATGTTAGAGAAGGTAAGTTGGAAAGAGTATGCGAACAATGTTAGAGGAGGTAAGTTGGAAAGAGTATGCGAACAATGTTAGAGAAGGTAAGTTGGAAAGAAATGAGCAATGTTAGAGGAGGTAAGTTGGAAAGAGTATGCGAACAATGTTAGAGGAGGTAAGTTGGAAAGAGTATGCGAACAATGTTAGAGGAGGTAAGTTCGAAAGAAACGAACAATGTTAGAGGAGGTGAGTTGGAAAGAGTATGCGAACAATGTTAGAGGAGGTAAGTTGGAAAGAGTATGCGAACAATGTTAGAGAAGGTAAGTTGGAAAGAAACGAACAATGTTAGAGGAGGTAAGTTGGAAAGAGTATGCGAACAATGTTAGAGAAGGTAAGTTGGAAAGAGTATGCGAAAAATGTTAGAGGAGGTAAGTTGGAAAGAAACGAACAATGTTAGAGGAGGTAAGTTGGAAAGAGTATGCGAACAATGTTAGAGAAGGTAAGTTGGAATGAGTATGCGAAAAATGTTAGAGGAGGTAAGTTGGAAAGAGTATGCGAACAATGTTAGAGGAGGTAAGTTCGAAAGAAACGAACAATGTTAGAGGAGGTGAGTTGGAAAGAGTATGCGAACAATGTTAGAGGAGGTGAGTTGGAAAGAGTATGCGAACAATGTTAGAGGAGGTAAGTTGGAAAGAGTATGCGAACAATGTTAGAGGAGGTGAGTTGGAAAGAGTATGCGAACAATGTTAGAGGAGGTAAGTTGGAAAGAGTATGCGAACAATGTTAGAGGAGGTAAGTTCGAAAGAAACGAACAATGTTAGAGGAGGTGAGTTGGAAAGAGTATGCGAACAATGTTAGAGGAGGTGAGTTGGAAAGAGTATGCGAACAATGTTAGAGGAGGTAAGTTGGAAAGAGTATGCGAACAATGTTAGAGGAGGTGAGTTGGAAAGAGTATGCGAACAATGTTAGAGGAGGTAAGTTGGAAAGAGTATGCGAACAATGTTAGAGGAGGTAAGTTGGAAAGAGTATGCGAACAATGTTAGAGGAGGTAAGTTGGAAAGAAACGAGCAATGTTAAAGGAGGTAAGTTGGAAAGAGTATGCGAACAATGTTAGAGAAGGTAAGTTGGAAAGAGTATGCGAACAATGTTAGAGAAGGTAAGTTGGAAAGAAACGAACAATGTTAGAGGAGGTAAGTTGGAAAGAGTATGCGAACAATGTTAGAGAAGGTAAGTTGGAAAGAGTATGCGAAAAATGTTAGAGGAGGTAAGTTGGAAAGAGTATGCGAACAATGTTAGAGGAGGTAAGTTCGAAAGAAACGAACAATGTTAGAGGAGGTGAGTTGGAAAGAGTATGCGAACAATGTTAGAGGAGGTGAGTTGGAAAGAGTATGCGAACAATGTTAGAGGAGGTAAGTTGGAAAGAGTATGCGAACAATGTTAGAGGAGGTGAGTTGGAAAGAGTATGCGAACAATGTTAGAGGAGGTAAGTTGGAAAGAGTATGCGAACAATGTTAGAGGAGGTAAGTTGGAAAGAGTATGCGAACAATGTTAGAGGAGGTAAGTTGGAAAGAAACGAGCAATGTTAAAGGAGGTAAGTTGGAAAGAGTATGCGAACAATGTTAGTGAAGGTAAGTTGGAAAGAAACGAACAATGTTAAAGGAGGTAAGTTGGAAAGAGTATGCGAACAATGTTAGAGAAGGTAAGTTGGAAAGAAACGAACAATGTTAGAGGAGGTGAGTTGGAAAGAGTATGCGAACAATGTTAGAGGAGGTAAGTTGGAAAGAGTATGCGAACAATGTTAGAGGAGGTAAGTTGGAAAGAGTATGCGAACAATGTTAGAGGAGGTAAGTTGGAAAGAAACGAGCAATGTTAAAGGAGGTAAGTTGGAAAGAGTATGCGAACAATGTTAGTGAAGGTAAGTTGGAAAGAAACGAACAATGTTAAAGGAGGTAAGTTGGAAAGAGTATGCGAACAATGTTAGAGAAGGTAAGTTGGAAAGAAACGAACAATGTTAGAGGAGGTAAGTTGGAAAGAGTATGCGAATAATGTTAGAGGAGGTAAGTTGGAAAGAGTATGCGAACAGTGTTAGAGGAGGTAAGTTGGAAAGAGTATGCGAACAATGTTAGAGGAGGTAAGTTCGAAAGAAACGAACAATGTTAGAGGAGGTGAGTTGGAAAGAGTATGCGAACAATGTTAGAGGAGGTGAGTTGGAAAGAGTATGCGAACAATGTTAGAGGAGGTAAGTTGGAAAGAGTATGCGAACAATGTTAGAGGAGGTAAGTTGGAAAGAAACGAGCAATGTTAAAGGAGGTAAGTTGGAAAGAGTATGCGAACAATGTTAGTGAAGGTAAGTTGGAAAGAAACGAACAATGTTAAAGGAGGTAAGTTGGAAAGAGTATGCGAACAATGTTAGAGAAGGTAAGTTGGAAAGAGTATGCGAACAATGTTAGAGAAGGTAAGTTGGAAAGAGTATGCGAACAATGTTAGAGGAGGTGAGTTGGAAAGAAACGAACAATGTTAGAGGAGGTAAGTTGGAAAGAGTATGCGAACAATGTTAGAGAAGGTAAGTTGGAAAGAAACGAGCAATGTTAGAGGAGGTGAGTTGGAAAGAGTATGCGAACAATGTTAGAGGAGGTAAGTTGGAAAGAGTATGCGAACAATGTTAGAGGAGGTAAGTTGGAAAGAGTATGCGAACAATGTTAGAGGAGGTAAGTTGGAAAGAGTATGCGAACAATGTTAGAGGAGGTAAGTTGGAAAGAGTATGCGAACAATGTTAGAGGAGGTAAGTTGGAAAGAGTATGCGAACAATGTTAGAGAAGGTAAGTTGGAAAGAAACGAGCAATGTTAGAGGAGGTGAGTTGGAAAGAGTATGCGAACAATGTTAGAGGAGGTAAGTTGGAAAGAGTATGCGAACAATGTTAGAGAAGGTAAGTTGGAAAGAAACGAGCAATGTTAGAGGAGGTGAGTTGGAAAGAGTATGCGAACAATGTTAGAGGAGGTAAGTTGGAAAGAGTATGCGAACAATGTTAGAGGAGGTAAGTTGGAAAGAGTATGCGAACAATGTTAGAGGAGGTAAGTTGGAAAGAGTATGCGAACAATCTTAGAGGAGGTAAGTTGGAAAGAGTATGGGAACAATGTTAGAGGAGGTGAGTTGGAAAGAGTATGCGAACAATGTTAGAGGAGGTAAGTTGGAAAGAGTATGCGAACAATGTTAGAGGAGGTAAGTTGGAAAGAGTATGCGAACAATGTTAGAGGAGGTAAGTTGGAAAGAGTATGCGAACAATGTTAGAGGAGGTAAGTTGGAAAGAAACGAACAATGTTAGAGGAGGTAAGTTGGAAAGAGTATGCGAACAATGTTAGAGGAGGTAAGTTGGAAAGAGTATGCGAACAATGTTAGAGGAGGTAAGTTGGAAAGAGTATGCGAACAATGTTAGAGGAGGTAAGTTGGAAAGAGTATGCGAACAATGTTAGAGGAGGTAAGTTGGAAAGAGTATGCGAACAATGTTAGAGGAGGTAAGTTGAAAAGAAAATTTACAACATGATTTACATGCAATATCCTGGCAACTCAATATCTTAATATAACCAACTAACGATTTCGAGGTTAATCGTTTGATCCACTTCTGGCAGGTTCCGTGATCGAACCTGGAGGAGAGGCATATTAAATTTTCGTTGTTTACTTTACTTATTTCTAACCCCTAAGGTAGTCCCGAAATTATAACCCAGAAAGCAGAAATTAAATATTAACCAAAATTATACTTACATAATGGAAGGACATCATACCTAGTTGCAATGTCTTCTTAATGTGTGTTTCCGCAGTACTAAATTTTTATTGTATTATGTAGACATATTTGTAACTGGCCTAGCACCCTGTGCCTTCTTGCCTCCACCTGGATTTGGTTTAATGTTATTTTTTGGGTTTTTTTATCTATGAGTTTGCATTTTTTATGGGTGGATTAATATGGTATCTCGCTATACGTTGAGCATATATTCTTTCACATGCAAACTATAAATTGCACATTATTGTAAATGATGTTGCTGCTGTTGATGATGAACGTTTCTTATGTTGATAATGTTTTTTTTCCTTATTTAGGTTTTGGATTATTGGTTGAAATACAATGAATCCGTAGATAGTTTGCAGAAATGGTTGGACACAGCAGAACCAATGGTACATAGGCCAGACGAGGTTGGTACATCGGCCGGACGAGGTACAATCCATACCATATATTATGCATCAACTATATATATTTCATTGTTCAGTTAATATTAATATTTAATTATAGATTTATCATGTTACAAACAAATCTGTTATTTCATATTCATAATATTTATTCATTCCCATGGTGAGCTATTCGCCGAAAATAGAAATAAAAAGTCACACAAATAAATCATACCCAAGTAGCTCTAACGTTGTTTAAAAGGATAGGTTTGACTAAGTTTTCCAATACACGTTTACTTGGCAGCCAGTCTGACAAGAGCTCATTTCAGAAGCTCAAATCAGCCAACGGTGACTCTTTAACCATCCCACCGTTTATTCGATTTCATTTTCAAATATCTGACAAATAAATCGACCCTACCAATCTGTTTGAATTCTTCGCGATCGGTTGTGGTTTTATGATTTTAGGAACAAAAACAATTCTTCGCGAATTTGAAACATTGGCAGCGAATTCACACGGAAATGAACAGCTGCGGCAACTTCCTCATTGATTGCACTGACGACGAAGTTGCATTGGATATCAAACATCAGCTTCTCCTACTCAACTCTAGATGGCGTGATATATTCGATTGCGTGCGGGTTTACATGAGAGCTGACGAGGTATCAAGGTAAGTTGGTTTAGGCTGAAACGGTTACGGTTCAAACATATGAAAAAATTACTTAACTACACAGCAAGTAATTTATTGCTTGGCGTTATATGTTTGCAAACAATCACCATAATTTTGAAGACACATTTACACATATCATTAATTCAGGACTTACTGGTTGAGTCTATGATTTATTTGTTGATGGAATGCAAGACAGTAAAGTTTTGCAACAACTTTAATTTGCTACTAAATTACCAAACTGCTCCAAAATTCATTAAGATTACATATATATTTTTCTAGACTAATGGAAGAATATAATACAAGTGTGGATAAACTAGAGTCTTGGATAGAAGACGCGGACATCTTGCTCAATGGCAATGTCCTCTGCGCCTACTTCCCTGTCAAATACAACATTGAAGACCTCGAGAACGTCAGAGAAGAAATTACTGAAATGGAAACACTATTTAAAACGACATCGATGGGAGGTATGTTATTTGGGATTGTAAGGAAACAGAAGCTATAAACGTTTTCAGAAATATGGTCTAGAAATTGTTTGTTTTAAGAGGAGATTAATATAACTCAAAAATGGTTATGTTTAATTCAGTTTTCAGCGAAAGGGATTTTTATTTTAACTTCTTATAAAGAAGGGGTTTGAATACTTGTGTGTTTCTTGTGTAATCAGATATAACAGGGTTACGTTTGATGTGATGTGATTGTATATACGTACATACAGAAGAAAGTTGGATCAATTAGACTGGTAGGTGGTAGGCCCCTACGTCAAATTGACTGATACTTACACTTATTATTTTTTGAACCAGGGTATAGACCCTATTTTTCAACATAATATTATTTAACCCTAATATTTTATAAAGCGCTTACACAGTAGCCTATTAAACATATCACTTACTTAGTATACCTGACCCTATAGGAATTCTGTCCTGTGTCACTGTTCACTCGTGTTTATTGTAATTCTTCAGCGCAATCCATGGTAAAAGATTTATCTCCTGAAGCTGTTTCATCCATGCTCAACACGCTTAAAATGATCAAAGACAGATTGCTTGGCATACGGACTGCAGCTGGAGATCAAATCAGGATGTTTAGTGAAATATCTCCACCTCTAAACGATATTCATGATTGCATAGGTTTGTAAATATATATGACAACTATAAACATAGCAACCATAAAAAACGTTTTTATACTCTCTCAATTAATAAACCATAAACTATCTTGTCAGGTCTTTATTGTGCAGTTAATTTTGTGAAGTTATTGTGCAGTTGTTGTTAATGTTTTGTATGTAAATGTAATATTGTTATGTCGGATAAGCCGGCAATGGCTGGGAGTATGAATGATACCCATGACATTAAAAACAATTCAATCAAATATAATCTGATGCAACATTACAGAATAATATATTATTCTGTATATCAGTATAAAAATATATAAGAGTAGGGAACAGCAAACAGTATCATATATTGTTTAGTAGTGGTTCGGGTCAAATATGCATTGCGGACGGGCTCAGACTTCGTGGCTCGCCCCATCTGATACGAATACTGTATGTCACTTTGGAAATTTATAAATTAAATACAAAATAATTTGAATCAATATGATGCAATATACTTTATATATAATCCTTTCTACTAATACAGGCAAAATTACACCCTGGGCTAATCGAGGGCTTGATCTTCTGGATAAACTTGAAGTCCGGGGAACCGAAACAGAGGCCCTGCAAAGATACGCAAAGTTTTTCAACACATCTGACGAGAAATACTACAGGGGTCTAGTCGATAACATGCTGAGTGCGAGAGAGGAAGTCAGGAGAGCTAACATTACCACTGGTGCTTTAGATAAAGAATATATGGAGAACACAGTTAATGAAACTGTAGATCTGTGAGTATATTATTTACATTGTAGGCCTATACTGTATAAACAGTACTGTACACAGTACAAAAACAAAACACTGAAAATGGGTGGAATTTACTTATAGTTTTACAGAAAAGAACAAGTTAAGTGTATGTAACATCAAGACAGTACAGTTGTACAGTCCAACAAGAATACCTAACCATTCACACAAAATGCACCAAACTTTTTATGATAGGTCACTTTTTAAACCGGTTCAAACTGTAATATATGTAAATTACTAGTACAAATTACTACAATGGAATTAATAATTATAAAATTTATAAGAGACTTTATATTAACATCTGCGCTCATCCATGTATCCAAAAGATGATATTTCTTCCAATCC
Source organism: Nemertoderma westbladi (assembly GCA_032718475.1). Taxonomy (NCBI): domain Eukaryota; kingdom Metazoa; phylum Xenacoelomorpha; order Nemertodermatida; family Nemertodermatidae; genus Nemertoderma; species Nemertoderma westbladi. The sequence continues at coordinate 538 of JAUCBJ010004928.1, read as the reverse complement.
TACATTTTGAGGTCAATTAATTAATATGGGTGTTAGTCCACTGAAAATTAATCTCAGAAAAAACATATTGAATTAAATCGTTTTTCCCAATATATGTTTTTGTAAATATGTTTGTGTAAATATGTTTGTAACTTTTGGAATTTAATTCGACTGTACGTACAAGGTCGGTGGTCGCAGATAAACGTAAATTATAAATCGTCCGATTCTGGGGGTGGCACACTCGGTTCTGCTATTGGGTAGTCCGGCATGTTGCACTTAGTTACCGTGGAAACTGCATCTTCTTGCTCCTGGGTGGTCATCTCGGGATCCAGACCACAGCATCTCTGAAAATATATTTACAGTCAGTTGTAACGGCTGAAAAATATTTATTTATTAAGGTGACGGTATCATAAGATAATCGCACGAAAACTCTATACAGTACAATTATATTTTGATTTGAAACCACAGCAGAACATAATTTTGTTGAAAACGGTAATTATTCGCTAAAGAAGCATGATGAAATTTAAATGGAATTAATATTATACAGTGTTTTACACGG
>JAUCBJ010004927.1:0-26324 GCA_032718475.1 Nemertoderma westbladi | reverse complement strand
TATTACTAACGACTAAATATGACATATTTTGGGATTGATTTTAACAACAAATTTTATATAAATTGGCACAATTCAGAAATTAGTCGACATGTAACTTGAGATCTATAAAGATAATTTAAAGTAGTACCCACATGAAGACGGCACAAAACTTCTCCTGGGTTTGGCTTTGAAGGAACTTGTCGCTTTTCTAACTAAATCAGGCGGTTGTTCCTGGCTTCGGGAAAAGGATTCCACTGACGAACCTATATATAAAAAATCATTTTATATAACTACAGCGGGGATTGCTGTACCTGTATTGTTTAACAACAGTATTTTAACTTCAGATTATTGACATGCTCCTATGTACAGTTTAATCTTAGTAGTCTCATAAACCGTCCTCACCCGTCTTATAAAGTCCACCTTCTCATAGAGTTCTATCATATCATACATCCTTAATAATAGTATTAGTTGTTAGTAGTAGTTAATTTCAATTAACAAATAATAAAATTTAGAATAATGTAAATCGTATTTTTATATTCATCATATTACAATCCCAATTGGGTTACTTTCTCCTGGCTTTTGAGTTATTAAATATTTCACAACAATTACAACTTATTTACAACAATTACTGCATATATTTTGTAATTTCTTGTAAGATACAGTAGGCTATTATATACGTTTATCAAGCCACACCGGATATGCCTACTTGAACTTTCGCAAAAAAACGATATTAGTTGCTTGACAATTTTCATATAAAAACGAAATTTCAGTTTCAGAATAAAATTAATTAATTAAATCTTACCTTGCTCTCCACTGCTATAGAATCCGTCACCATGAGTTTCAGCTGCGTGAAGAATAACATCACCAGATATTGCCGGAGATTCGTCTTCCATCACATAAGCCATTACAACGTCAACGTTGTCTGGGACTACAGCGTCATCAGTGTTAGCCGTCATAATAACTTCGTTGGAATCCATTACGACAAATTTATTGTTCCAAATATTATTGATATTAAAATATCACCATAACGAAAATCATAATTTACAAAATACAAAAATGGTAATGTATTACTGTATTAATTATACAATGATGTAATCTTTGCGGAAAATGTATATAATAGTTATTGAAGGTCACCGGCTGGACGTCCTTACAGACTTTGGTAAGCTGCACACATACTGTATACCCAAATTACAAATAACACAAGACCAATATCACAATGATTACACAGAAACAAGTCGTACTTCTCTAACGGGTGTAATTTTACTGCCTACATTTATAAATGTGTTGTATCGCGAATGAGTGGATCGCGCCTGGTGTTTTAGTAAGCAAAATAATTTAACTAATAATATGAAATAAAGACCTCCAACCTTTGCTTTTGACTACGAAATTTTTTGAAATATGTTACACAAAGTTAAGTAGCGGTATCCGTAGGAGTACAGCTATTGGCCATAATCTCGCTCATATCAGCTGATCAACACCAATTATTAGTATTATTTAGTGTTATATATAAGAAATTCTTTCATTCCTAGATAATTAACGATATCCCTTTATAAATGCAAATGTAATTAATGATATGAATTCTATACAGCGAAGCCGCACATGGAGTGGGTTCCAGAACATTTCTATACACTATTATTACAATGGGGAGATGCCCAATCATAAGTTATAGAGCGCGTCTTATCATTAATGATAATATAATAGTAAAGTCGTGGCTCGCCCCAGAAATCATTCAGAAGCCAATTTGATTCTAAAGTATAAGAATAGATAAGAAGGGGGGGGGGGGGGGGGGGGGGGTTGGTCGTAATATAATTTGTTGCTTACATAATCCAAATATATAAAAAAAATTATTATCAGATGTCTGTAGTATATAGTTGAATATTGTATACTATAACAAAAAAAAATAGAATTTATAAATAATTTGTTTTTCCCCATCAATCTCAAATGGAAAAATACTAGGCCTATATTTATTACTTACAGGTGCCCTACTGCTGTTGTGAAACCATGTCTAAATCATTACTGTACAGCGGTGAGTATGTGGGTGATGTTATATGATTTGCCAAATGTAACATTAGGCCTATGGGAAACTCAACTGTTTGTACTTGAAGAGACTTTGTACGGATATAGAGGTAACAGTAATAGGTATGGTTATTGATAAATAAATCACATTATATGTTTAATAATAGCTATTAACGAACACAAAACGTTCGTGGGGTCTTCGCGCAACACGAGACTCAGTTATGAGATACAAATTAAAAATGAGCAATTCTATCACAAAATCTGTATTTAAGAAATTAACCAAACCGCAAATAAATCATAAGTGATTCGTGGCTCGGACCCCATACCCCATGCTATAAATGTATTTATTCGATATAGAGTACAATGCCCAAATTTACTTACCAGTGCACAGTACAGCAGTACCGTACCGGTAGGTCTATGTCATTACTTCTGAGTCTCTAGCGGATCCCAAATTAAATGTCTTAACTTTTCAATTTCGTAAAAGATAGACTTCAAGCAACCAACATTTCAGCTCAGGAAAATGAGGCATTCCCGAGAAATTTAACATTTTCTAAAAACCACATAATCTGTCGTAGCTGACGTCAGACAGCATGATTTTTCACCAAACTTTACAAATTTTCTAAAGTTTTCCTCTACTACTTACCTACTAAGTTTGGTTCAATTCCGAACTAGCGGTGGTGAGAACATTTACCATTTACCATTCAAACATTTACCAGACAGATGGACAGACAGACGGACATGCCCCATTTGCCCTATATGAACCATATGCCAAGGCTCGCCGACTACATATCTCGCCCCACATCATAAAAACCCTGATACATTTATTCACTTCTAAAGGGCTAAATAATAATCCTGCAGAGATATAATCATACTGAGATATTTCAACAGTTATTCTACGAGTTTGGTAGTGACACCAGTGGTTTCTACAAGTTCGGAAGCGATTCCCGTGGTTTTTACGAGTTTGGTAGCAACTCCCGCGGTTTCTACGAGTTCGGTAGCGACTCCCGCAGTTTCTACGAGTTCGGTAGTGACTCCTGCGGTTTCTACGAGTTCTGTAGCGACTCCCGTGGTCTCTACAAGTTCAGTAGTGACTCCCGCGGCTTCTACGAGTTTGGCAGTGACTCCCTTTGGCAGTGACTCCCGCTGTTTCTACAAGTTCAGTAGTGACTCCCGCAGTTTCTATGAGTTCAGTAGCAACTCCCGCCGTTTCTACGAGTTCGGTAGCGACTCCCGTGGTCTCTACAAGTTCAGCAGTGACTCCTGCGGTTTCTACGAGTTCGGGGTATGTACAAAAGGTATCCATATAGCCTATGACCCAGTCTGGGCGTGCCACGAGCATGAGGAAATGATGATGCACAAACTTGAACGTGCAGAGCTCACAGGAGTCGAAAAGATGGACATGTGGTTGGTTAATAACTTTCAATCTAATAACTGTGAAATCCCCAATACCCATCTAACAACATCATTAGCCCAACTGGTCATTACAGTGAGTACATCATTAGGGCTACCCCTAATTACATAGATTCCCCCACATCAACACCCACAATGATACTGAATTATCACACGAACACAACCAATCAATCATTACACTCCCATACAAATACCTATACTAGCAGCCCAACCACATCCCATACCCTCACAACCAACAATATCAGATAACAAATTCTCAGCTGAACCTGAATATATGCACTCACAACTTGTTGCTAATAATACAACCTCACAAGCAACGAAAGGTCACAACGGAAACACAAAGCCTACAGCTGTCACAAAGTGTATCTGCTTCACCTTAAATAAAATAGACAGACTAAATCCATACTGTAACCAATTCCCAAAGAAATGGAACAACCATAGCTATAGGCAAAAACAATGTGCCACCAATACACTCTGATAGTCTGGCATCAAGAAAATGGATGCACATTGCACAATGTCATATAGTCTGTTAAATTCACAGTAGATGGGTTATACCCAACCACTATGACTGTAACCAAACATGCTCTTAAAGAAGAATCTGTGGACCTCACTACTGGATCAGGACTAGAAGTAGAACCCGCAATAGCGAAGCTGAAAATAGACTCCACCCCAGAGACCATTATTACTCAGCTCTGCGCCTGTCAAACCAAATTGGCAACGAAAAATGCACCAAAGATACCAACCCCTTGGAACATTACTACTATGACCTGGATAGCGTAATGCAGTGGCCAAAATGAGAAGCATTAAAACTTATATCACAGTTTAAGGTCTCTAAGATTCTTAGATTACATAGAGAAACTACTGCGTAAGAGCCAAAACGGATTTCGACCAAGTAGATCAACAATAGCTCAGATACTTGCACTATGGAGACTGATTGAAGGAATTAAGTCAAAGAATCTCCCCGCAGTCATGACTTTTGTGGACTTCAAGAAGTCATTCGACTCCATCCATAGAGGTAAAATGCTTGAAATCCTAAGAGCTTATGGAATACCAGAAGTAATTGTTGCTGGCATTGGATTGTTATATTGTGACACAGAAGCGCAGGTACTCTCACCAGATGGTGAAACTGAGTTTTTCTCAATCCTGGCTGGCGTACTGCAAGGTGACACATTAGCACCATTACTATTAGCACCATTAAATCGCATCAGGGATCCCATTGAGAGACTGCTCCGTGGAAATCAGAATGGGTTCCCGTATAGGTACGTGGGACCATGGAGCCCATTTTGGCACTTAGAAGGATAATTGAAGAGTTATCAAAAAAGAAAGACAGGCATCTGGTTGTTATCTTTGTTGACTTCTTCAAGGCCTTTGATTCAGTCTCTCGCTCACGTATGTTCAGCATACTTTCATTATATGGGATTCCTGATGAAATTATTGCAGCAATCAGATCAGTATACGATGGTTCGACAACATTTGTGTCTACTGTTGACGGTGACACATAACCATTTGAAGTGTTATGGGGCGTCCTCCAGGGAGACACACTTGCACCATTCTTGTTCATAATTGTTTTGTTATTGACTATGTTCTAAGCATGTCCTTAGATTATCATAATGATGATGGGGTTATGATAACTCCACCTACTGGCTCCAGAAGTCGAGGAAATCCTGCCAAGTACCTAACTGATCTAGACTTTGCTGATGACTTAGGAGTACTCTCAGAATCACTAGAGGGAGCCCAACGGCTCCTCAGCTCATTAGAACATGCTGCTTCTAGTGTTGGTCTTTTTATTAACTCCAGAAAGACCAACATTTTGACAGTTAACCTTGAAAGTCCTCAGCAAGTCTCTGATCGGATGAGCATAAGCTCAAAAGATGGTATGCTTGAGCATGTGGATGACCTCTGTTACCTGGGATCATGGATCCGGAAGTCAGGTGAGGACCTTCGAATACGTAAGGGAAAGGCATGGGTAGTCTTGAATAGGCTTTCCAGGATTTGGAAGTCACCGAGAATTAATCGGAAACTTAAGGTACGATTATTTTGAGCAGCAGTCGTTCCAGTACTCCTCTATGGAAGTCCATGCTGGGCTCTAACTGCTGAGGACACCAAATCTCTGGATGGCACATTCACAAGAATGCTATGCCGGGTTCATTGTGTCAAGTACAATGCACACATCTCCAACCAGACACTATATAACATTGGAGGTGTCTCATTGGTTCCCCCAAGCTTGACACTAGAACTAATCGCCTCCGCTTTGCAGGACATTGCTTTCGCCGTGAGGACCAGCCAGTGCATAATCTTGTACTTTGGCAGCCTCATGGAGTGAATAAGCATGGTGGACAGCCCATGACTTTCTTGAGACGCATCTTAAAGGACACTGGCCTTAAAGATGCGGATGATCTAGCAAATGTCATGGGTGATAGGGAGTTGTGGCGGTGCAATTTTGTCGATAAGCCGGCACAGCATTCTTAAAAATGCAGCTGCAATGCAGCATGCCGATCCTAGTAGTAGTACCATTACTATTTGTAATTGTGCTGGATTACGCAATGAGGACGGTCACAAAGGGTGAAGATCTGGGATTCACACTTCAAGAACGCAGAAGTAGTAGATATCCGGCAACTACAGTCACAGACACCGACTTTGCGGTTGACATCGCCCTGCTCTCTAATACGCTAGCAGATGCACAGCTTCTACTAAATAAAGTGGAGACCTGGAGAGGGCTGCTAAGGAGGTTAGATTGCATATAAATGCTACCAAGACCGAATTCATGACCTTTAATGTTGATGGAAACTTGACAACCATTGATAATAATCAACTAAGGAATGTCGATTACTTGCAGTACCTTGGATCATGGATAGAGAGTAGCAAAAAGGACATAGAAGTTAGGAAAGCAAAGGCTTGGGTAGCTCTATCAAAAATGGATACCATCTGGAAATCAGATCTCTCCAGGCACCTGAAGACTAAGTTCTTTCGAGCCACAGTGGAAAGTGTATTTTTATATGGGGTGAGACCTGGACACTAACTAAATCACTTAAACAATGAATTGATGGTTGCTACACAAGACTACTAAGGGCAGCCCTAAACATCAGCTGGAGACAACACATGACAAACGCCAAGCTTTATGGTACAATACCACCTGTATCATCCACCCTCCGTGAACGCAGATTAAGATTCAGTGGGCACTGCTGGCGAAGTAAAGATGAGGTCATACCAGATCTACTTTTCTGGCAACCAACTCATGGAAAGCGTAGTCGTGGACGACCGGCCATAACATATATAGATCAACTTGAAAGGGATACTGAACTTGAGAGAAACGAAATTGCGACAACTATGGAGAATCGGGAAGCCTGGAAGGATCTCATTTCCACTGTACGAGTTCGCTCGACCTAATAGTAGTAGTAATAGTATTAAGATTCTCACCCTACTAGATGCTCTGTACATGAAGGTCAAACTTCTCATGTCCGCAGTTGACTCAGCAGCTATGCACCTGAGATCCCATACAGCCACCAACGAACTGGCTGTGGATATCTATGAGCTACATGTGACTTTGACAAAGTGCACACAACATCTTGCCAGAAACGTAGAGAAGTAAATGACAGCCCATCTAACTCATCAACAAACTCCCTTAGAAATGAACTACTCAGCATTATTACAGCCATGCAATCCAGACTCAGTAAATCTGAATCTAATCATGAACACATGCTATTAAGATAAAATAATCTCGAAGATGAATTACAGCCCAAGAAGCACTGCCGTTCAATCTTGGAACAGAAGGTATCTGATCTAATGAATGAAAAAAATATCTTACCAGTGCATTTTGCCACAGCTGACATTGACACGAGGCTGAATCAGATGACCTTGTAACACTTGATTCATACAATGACAACTCTCCAGCAGTAGCGCAACAACAGTGCAGTAAAAGTACCAAGTCTGAGTGGATCCAAAATACATCTAAACATAGTAGACCTAACAACAGCAGCAAGATCACCATCAACACCAACATGATAAACACAAATAGTAAATATCAATCCACAACTTCCATCTACAATAGATTTGAGCATCTTAGCAACAAAGGTGAAGAGATACATAGCAGAACTTTATGGAGAAAAACATGTAATAAGAAAACCTATAGAGACATAGTCAATGCACCACTGAAGCAGAGCAGTGATAAACGCCACATGTACACCCATGACACGACACAAAGAAGGATGAATGCAAACCGGCAAGAAGTCTCCAACATAGGTCTATCCAGCACTAAACTGACTCAAAGTAAAAACAACACATCACCAAGGTACTCACAATCAGGGAGGGAAAAATTTGAAGGCCATTCAATCCATATCGAGGGTCACCCAAACATATACACAATTACCTCAATGAGGCCAAATACACAAAACAAACCATAGGGTAAACCTCAAAGCAGCGAAACAAAGAAGGACAATCTTTATCAATGTTGTTCATAAGAAGCATACAGAAGAGGACATCACTGAATACCTTAATAATCATAATATATATAGAGGCATATCGAATAACAACTGCAAAAACTTCAAGGTAGAAGTCGACTTGGATAAAAGGATGGTCAAGGATGGTAAATTCTGGCCCCAAGGAATTACATGCACTGACTGGTTCAACCACTCTAGAACATATGACTGGGGCCACATCAAATTGAGCACTCCAGGAACAATCCAGGAACATTGGCTGGACAGAACTGATTCAAAAGAACTAATACCATCACTAGTTGAAAATAATTTTACCTGCCATTACTTACCAGGCACTAGAAAACCAAACTGTCCCCATGGTCAAGGGGGTGTGGCCCTAGCTTTCAACCATGAGACATTCAGCAGTTATACGAAAGTGTGCTCCAGTACAGTTATTGTTGGAATACATGCCAGGCTCAAAGGAAACCTACAAGATGAGTTACTACTTTATCAGTGCGTATGCACCTGATGCTGGGAAAAACATGGCAGATTACTGATTTTCTGGGACGCTTAACAGCCATTATCCTAAAAAGTGTAATATTTTTGTTCAGAAATTGAAAAAATGAGAAAACGCGTCATCAGGGGTTGAATCAGCGCTATACGTAGGTTTCAGACTATCAGGCCTCATCAGTAGCGCTAACCATTTCAGCCACTTGCCCCTGACATTCACTCTCCCACCTAATCCACTTCTATTGAACGGGAAGTCTTAAGTTGTATATCCTATCTCTAATGCGGCGGGTTACTCGCTCCCAATATAAGTACGCCGTCCGGCGGTTAAAAAGGTCTGCTGATAAGGTTCTCCGTGATAAACTCATACAGGCATGCCTTAAGAATAACACGGATATATTTAAGGAAATCAAGAAACTTCGTTCTGTGCCTAGCGGTGCAAGTTCGACTATTGACGGCTGTTGTGATCCGCAATCCATAGCTGATAGGTTTTCTGATATTTATTCGAATCTTTTTAATCAACCTTATGGTTCCGATGTAGAAAAAATGAACGATACAATTTCAGAGAAGCTGAGAGGGTGCTCTACTGATGATTTGCCAAGTATTACCCCGGAATTGATTTCTGAGGGTCTTCATAGACTTAAAAGTTCAAAGTGTGACGTCACATTTGGATTTGATTCTGATTGTTTAATAAATGGACCTCCCGAATTACGTGTACATCTGAGTAAATTATTTAATGTTTTCTTATCACATGGCTACGTTCCTCAGTTCATATTAACGTGTGTAATCATTCCACTCATTAAGGACAAGTTGGGCGATCAGAATGTTTCGAATAATTATAGAGCGATTGCACTCTCGTCGTTGTTGATCAAACTTTTTGAATGGGTAATGCTTCTTTCGCAGTCAAAATGTTTACTATTGGACGAACTGCAGTTCAGTTTTCAGTCAGGTTCTAGTACTTCTCAATGCACCTGGGCCGCATCTGAGGTCGTGGGGTTCTACTCGAGGCATTCGACTCCGGTTTATGGCTGTCTACTGGACCTGTCGAAGGCATTCGACATGGTCGAATGGTGCAAGCTGTTTCTTGAACTGTTGAAAAAGGGGGTTTCGGCGTTTTTCCTTAGAGTGTTAATATGGATATATAGTAATCAATCCTGCTGTGTGCGTTGGCAAAATTCTGACTCTAATTCGTTCAGTATTTCAAACGGCGTTAGGCAAGGCTCGGTTACTAGCCCCATTCTGTTCTGTATTTTATTGGATAAGCTGATACACAAGCTACGTACTTCGAAAGTTGGGTGTCATATTGGAAAAATTTATCTTGGTATATTAGTCTACGCTGATGATATTTTTCTCCTCTGCCCGTCTATTACTGGTCTTCAATATATGGTTTCTATTTGCGAGGATTTCGCTAAGGATAATAATCTCGTCTTCAGCACAAACCCTGAACCCGCGAAATCAAAGTCAAAATGTATTCGTTTCGATTCAGTATGGATTGAACCAAGTAATAACATTAATTTAAAAGGTGTTGATCTTCCATGGGTCCAAGAGGCGTTACATCTCGGAAATTTAATAGATTATAAGAACACAATGGAGTCTGACATTACACGTAAGCGTGGTCAATTCATAGGAAAACTCAAAGCCCTTCGCCAAGAATTTTATTTTGCAGACCGGTACCAACTGTGTAATATCCAACGTTTATATGCAACGAGTTTTTACGGCAGCAGTTTATGGGACCTGTTTTCTCCACAGTGTACTAGAATTTATAGCGCTTGGAACATTAACATTAGGATTATTTTTGGTTTACCTCGATTAACTCACAGATTTATTGTTGAAAATTTAGTCAATTTTATGCATCCCTGTATTATGTTACAATCAAGATTTGTGTCATTTAGTTTTAGTTTACTGTCTTCAATTAAACCATCCATTCGTTTTTTGGCTGAATTGTGTTTGTTCGATTGCAGATCGCGAGCCGGTTGTAATTTAAGAAAAATTGGTAATTTGTGCAATTTGCGTAATTTACGGTCATTAACTGTTAAGAATGTAAAGCAATTATCATATGTTCCGTGCGGTATTGATAACTTATGGAAGGTCAATTTATGTAAAGAATTAATCAATTGTATCTCAGATAACTGGGAGATCCCTTATTTTAGTACAAACGAGTTAAACGATATATTGGAGTATATAGCCACAGTGTAAACGATTTAAACATTATTTTTTGTGTATTTGTGGGGCGAGACACGTAGTCGGCGAGCCTTTGCATACGGTTCATATAGGGCAAATGGGGCATGTCCGTCTGTCTGTCCGTCTGTCTGGTAAATGTTTGAACGCGAATTTCTCGGCATCGCTCGTTCGGAATTGAACCAAACTTAGTAGGTAAGTAGTAGAGAGAAAGTTTAGAAAGTTTGTAAAGTTTGGTGAAAAATCATGCAGTCTGACGTCAGCTACGACAGATTATGTGGTTTTTAGAAAATGTTAAATTTCTCGGGAAGGCCTCATTTTCCTGAGCTGAAATTTTGGTGGCATGTAGAGAATCATGAAGTCTATCTTTTACGAAATTGAAAAGTTAAGACATTTAATTGGGAATCCGCTAGAGACTCAGAAGTAATGACATAGGCCTACCGGTACGGTACTGCTGTACAGTGCTGCACTGGTAAGTACGAAATTGCAGAATAACAATTTGACACCACCTAGCGGATTAACATATGATTGTATATCGAATGAATACATTTATAGCATGGGATATGGGGTCCAAACTAGACATGCCCCATTTGCTCTATATGAACCGTATGCCAAGGCTTGCCGACTACGTGCTGCGCGAAGTCCCCACGAACGTGTCTCATATTGGTTGTGCATCTATTCTATTCATGTGCCATCATTAATCCTGATTTGTCTGTTCCTGTTGGCTCTGTATTTACTTACTTTACACTCTATTTGTGCTACCTAGTTATTAGTATACTTTTCTACGCTGTACTTATTACTGTGTTAATAACGTACGATATTAAATTAAATAAATAAATAACAGCGGACCTACCGGCCTCAAGTATGTTAGAGTGAAACTGGAGGGAAGTACAAATAAATAAATATTCAGCTCGAGTATTGCTGCCAGGTGGTATTAATAAATGAATTGGAGTTGAGCTGTTAATGCAACTGTAATTATAGGTGTAATTATTATGGCTTTGTTCAGAAATGGAAAAAATGAGAAACTGCATCACTGGGGGTTGAACCAGAGCTATACGTAGGTTTCAGCCTATCAGGCCTCATCAGTAGCGCTAACCAGTTCAGCCACTTTCCCCTGTCATTCACTCTCCCACCTAATCCACCTCTATTGAACATGAACAGGGTAGTCTTAAGTGGCATATCCTATATCTAACAGTGGACCTACCGGCCTCAAGTATGTTAGAGTGAAACAGGAGGGAAGTACAAATAAATAAATATTCAGCTCGAGTATTGTTCTGTAATTAACAATGTAACTTCTGTAATAAATGTTTGTTCAACTTTAATTAAAGGTGAAATGTAGGGGTAATGGTGAAAAATATCGAGACTTGAAAAATATCGAGAGTAAAAATAACGAGAGTAAAAATATCGAGAGTAAAAATAACGAGTGTTGAAAATTAACGTGATTAAAAAATATCGAGAGTAAAAATAACGCGAGATGAAAAATATCGAAAATAACGAGTGTTGAAAAATATCGAGTGTTGAAAAATATCGAGAGTAAAAATATCGAGTGTTGAAAAATATCGAGAGTAAAAATATCGAGTGTTGAAAAATATCGAGAGTAAAAATATCGAGTGTTGAAAAATATCGAGAGTAAAAATATCGAGTGTTGAAAAATATCGAGAGTAAAAATATCGAGTGTTGAAAAATATCGAGAGTAAAAATATCGAGTGTTGAAAAATATCGAGAGTAAAAATATCGAGTGTTGAAAAATATCGAGAGTAAAAATATCGACTGTTTAAAAATATCGAGAGTAAAAATATCGAGTGTTGAAAAATATCGAGAGTAAAAATATCGAGTGTTGAAAAATATCGAGAGTAAAAATATCGAGTGTTGATAAATATCGAGAGTAAAAATAACGAGTGTTGAAAAATATCGAGAGTAAAAATATCGAGTGTTGAAAAATATCGAGAGTAAAAATATCGAGTGTTGAAAAATATCGAGAGTAAAAATATAGAGTGTTGAAAAATATCGAGAGTAAAAATATCGAGTGTTGAAAAATATCGAGAGTAAAAATATCGAGTGTTGAAAAATATCGAGAGTAAAAATATCGAGTGTTGAAAAATATCGAGTGTTGAAAAATATCGATAGTAGAAATATTGCATTTTGCTTGAGCATTTTATTTAGAATTATGGAACAATATTGCAGTGCATGGGTTACAACAGTGCAAGTGCAAGTGAATGGCATTATGTAATACACCTTGGGTACCCATTTACCAGATTTATTATACATACTAGCTAGTTTTTGCTTTTTTTTAATAAATATTATAAAAGAAGTGCTAGCTATAAATTTTGACAAATATTATAAATATTGTTAAATATTATATTAGAACACGTATAAGCTACCAAATGTTGATAAATATTGTTGTTCTAGAACATTTTTAGTAAAAAATTATCATACAACCCTTATTTAAAAAAATTTTTATAATAAAAAATATTTTTCAACACTCGATATTTTTACTCTCGATATTTTTCAACACTCGATATTTTTACTCTCGATATTTTTCAACACTCGATATTTTTACTCTCGATATTTTTCAACACTCGATATTTTTACTCTCGATATTTTTCAACACTCGATATTTTTACTCTCGATATTTTTCAACACTCGATATATTTACTCTCGATATTTTTCAACACTCGATATTTTTACTCTCGATATTTTTACTCTCGATATTTTTAAACAGTCGATATTTTTACTCTCGATATTTTTCAACACTCGATATTTTTACTCTCGATATTTTTACCCTCGATATTTTTACTCTCGATATTTTTTGAACTCTCGATATTATCGTTATTTTTCAACACTCGATGTTTTTACTCGCGTTATTTTTACTCTCGATATTTTTCATGTCTCGATATTTTTCAATATAACCAATGTAGGTATTGCGCTGGTTCAACCCCCTGGTGACGCGCTTTCTCATTGAGTTTTTGATAGTTACATTGACAATGTGCTAGCTCCTAAATCAGTAGAAGAGTCTATTGTTCAAGGATGTATACACGATATAAATGAATTGGACAACAATTCAGATCATGTTCCAATAAATCTTACAATCTCATTGGTAACTTCCTGCCAAACGATGCGACAGTTACTCCTGTGGTGGTAATAAATCTTTCAGTCAGCAACGATATGACTGGTCGAATACATCTCACAATAACTTAATCAAATACAACGAAGAAATAGTTTCAGAGATAACAAAGATGTTGGACAGCATGTCTATGTCTAATTAGCAAACGCGGAAGAGTACTGATATAGACCTCATCACCAACAAGCTACAACATATCATTACATCAGCTGCAAATAAATACATCAAACAGGTTAACAGAACTAAGAAGAATCGAGGTAAGAAACACTTAAGAAACCAGCACTTGGATGAACGTGTAAAAACCTCTTCATCGCTATACAATATTTGGAAAAAGCGATGAATTTACAACCAAATTTCATGAGTCCAAAAAATTGGTATGGAAACTGCGCATTTACTTATTAAAGATGGACTTGGGTAAAACCATACACTCTTACCTGAAACACAAAAAGGGCAAAGTTAAACTATTTTGGAAAAGTCTACTTGGCTGTCAAACAAGCAAGTCACAATAAAGTGCAGGTATATGAGGATGAGTCTGCATATACAAACGAAAGCCAAATTCCAAATCGCCAAAGATCAACAGACCTGATTATAGCGAATGTCCTAGAATGTATTGAGCTATATCGATCACAAGGATCTGACAGCTATTTTTGCCAAATGGACATGGCCTCTGAGTTTGACAGCGCAACAGCGTGCTGTTTGAGAAACTAAGTGGCACACTGAATCCCTTCATATGCAGACTCTTATGGAACTATTATAGCAAGGGGATTGATTATGTTTCTAAAGTTTGACTCAGTCACCGACTCTGAAGGTAGTGTGATGTACAATGGATTTAAGCAAGGGTCCCTTATCTCTCCACTACTATTCAACTTCTTCCTCAAGGACGTATTCGCTGCTCTACATAGCACAGGTATAGAACAGGTATGACACAATAGGTCTTGACTATGAATAGGTAGACACCGGTATACAAAGTGTATAACATAAACATGGGTTCTTCGTCATACGCCGACGACATTGGCCTACTAGCATCACATCCGACAACTTTCGAGCGCCTTGCAACCACCCTGTGTGTAGAATTAATTAAGATTGGTCTAACAATTGACCCAGACAATATATATTGGATGGCTTTACCAGGATGTATGAATACCCCTTTCAAACAACATCTGAACATCAATAATAGTATGTATGCAAAATCAAATAACTTGTGCTTCCTAGGGTTTCTAGGAAAGTCTGCCAAACTCAACACCCTCAATCCAAATCCACAAAATAGTATAGTATCTCAGTTCTCCTTACCCCTGCTCAGTTACTTATCTCAGTTACCCCTGCTTTGGAGTTCCATTGCTGTGCCGGCAATTCTATACTCAGTACCTGCTCAGTACCTCTTTGGAGCGCTTTCTCCTACTAACCTCGAGATGCATTCTATAGAAAGAAACTGAGGTCCCTGCTAATCATCGGAAACTATGTATCCATTGACACCCTGCACCATGTTACCCAGATTAGATCAATCTCTGTGGAGCTATCTCGAGATATCGAGAAGCAGTCAAAAAAGTTACACGCGCTAAAACCTTCCCAAACATTCACCTGAGCACAGCTCTCAACACTTCCTTACTTCAAAACTCCACCCTGGTCAGATCCTATATGGGGCTGGGCAGTCTGTATCATTTAGCTAGGAAAAGAATACTGAACTACTACAACATTCCATTACCTGACTAGATGAGACACACATTGCTCGTTCTCTTAGAGCCTTGCCATTAATTGTGGATACCACGAATCGCATTCCATATTGTGCAATTCCTATGATTATTAATTACATTGTATTACTTGTTGTCACCAAGTATACCTTTGAACTGTAATTGGTGCATCTCTTAAACTTATCGATCTATCTCGTTTTTATTTACTGTAACTTTGGAAATATTTCATATTTTTCAAATCAAAGTAAAATAAACAATAAAACCAGGATACAATATAATTGCATGTTCAAATCAATTCAATGTTGGTAATCAATAACATACCACAGGGCGGATGTAGGGTGGATGGATGCAGGGCGGATGGCCAAGGTAAGAGTTAGTCTGCGTTCTAGCAGAACAACGAAATCTGCCTTGCCGCTACAGCTACAGCTGAGCAACAGGTATGAGGTTCTTGCCTCTGAGGCAGCAGATCAATGTGAGGGCTATACTGCCTTCACAAAAGCAGTTAAGTTAGCAGCTGCAGAAACAGTTCCGTTATACCCTTGAAACAGGAAAAGGGCCCCCTGGACAGACAACAAAATTCAGAAGTGACGAAATGACCTCTATAAGGCGCAGAAAGAGTCCCGACTCAAACAGACTACGGCGGCCAAGAATGCAGTTAAGGCTGCATCTAGGTCCCTGAACAGGCAGTACTCTGTTAATCTACAGGAGCTAATAAACCAACAGGTTGATGCCATCAATGATGCTGACGACTGCAGGCATTCATCCCAGGCATGGAAATCGATCAACTTGCTTACTGGGCAGAAAAGCCCAGTAAGCCAAGGTTAAGGCCACCAAGGTTAAGGCTGAATCACCAGCCGATCGCCTCAATGGTTGGAAGGCCCACTTTGAAAAGCTCCTCAATAATGACAGGGTATTGCCTGATAAGCGCAAAAGATGGTATGCTTGAGCATGTGGATGACTTCTGTTACCTGGGATCATGGATCCGGAAGTCACGGAAGGACCTTCGAATACGTAAGGGAAAGGCATGGGTAGCCTTGAATAGGCTTTCCAGGATTTGGAAGTCACCGAGAATTAATCGGAAACTTAAGGTCCGATTATTTAGAGCAGCAGTCGTTCCAGTACTCCTCTATGGGAGTCCATGCTGGGCTCTAACTGTTGAGGACACCAAATCTCTGGATGGCACATTCACAAGACTGCTACGCCGGGTTCATTGTGTCAAGTACAATGCACACATTTCCAACCAGACACTATATAACATTGGAGGTGTCTCATTGGTTCCCCCAAGCTTGACACTAGAACAAAATCGCCTCCGCTTTTCAGGACATTGCTTTCGCCGTGAGGACCAGCCAGTGCATAATCTTGTACTTTGGCAGCCTCATGGAGTGAATAAGCATGGTGGACAGCCCATGACTTTCTTGAGACGCATCTTAAAGGACACTGGTCTTGAAGAAGCGGATGATCTAGCAAATGTCATGGGTGATAGGGAGTTGTGGCAGCGCAATTTTGTCGACAAGCCGGCACAGCATTCTTAAAAATGCAGCTGCAATGCAGCATGCCGATCCTAGTAGTAGTATCAGGGCGGCAGGTATAGAAGCAATAATGTTATGTCGATGTGAACACAGAGGAATCCTATGAATTTTAGGCCCTTTGATTGATTACATAAGAATAAGGAAGACTGTAAGTACCTGAGATCCTCAATGTTATAGATATTTGAACTGATTAAAATCAAATTACAAGTGGTGCTTGAGACAGAAACAAACTTTGAAATTAAAAGAAGTAGTGACACTGTGATGGGAACAATGTTACACAATATTTATACTTTCAAAATTATTTTATAAATGAAACTTCAATTTTGCATTAATATAGTCAGTCCTGATTAACAGGTGCTGTTTGATATATCGTTTTTTGAATTCATCTCCAAAAGTAGAACATTGTAAAAAATAAATTTTTAATATTTTCTGAAAAGATGAATTTTAGAAAAAAAAAATTTTAAACACGTTTTCTGCAAAATCACTTTTCTGAGGATTGAACCCTTTCTATGTGACGCCACACATCTAATGTTTTATGCAGTAACTGCTTTTACATATTATCACCATGTGTGAATTATACATTAAACATAGCTCCTCATTCCTTGGAAGGGGAACCAGTCCGACCACCTCATCACTACTCTAAGGCAGCATTGCAATGAGCCAGACTAATAACCTAGCTTTGTTATTGTGTTTATCTTACAAAATGATTGGCCTAGTACTTAATCATTAGCAACTCGTTAGACTTAATTACTGTAATTAGCAAGTCGTTAGACTTGATTACTGTAAGAATTGTTGACTGACTGGCTGGCTGACTGACTGGCTGGCTGACTGACTGGCTGGCTGATCTACAGCCAAAACTACTCTAACGATTTTGATGAAATTTTCACAGCATCTAGATACCGCGATTCTAAGGTCCCTGGCATGATCAGCTACTCCGTCCATAGCCTCTGGGCTCGAAAAATAGAGATAAACGAAAAAAACGCCATAGGCGCAATGGTAAAATAACACCCATGACAGCTGGTGTTCTGATGGAAAATGGCTTATGTAATGCAATTCTACACAAGGCTTAGTATAAATCGATGAGGTTGCCAAGATTATTGTACTCAGTACACCCATACTGTTTGTTTAGGCCCTACCAACCACTCTGTGCAAACAAACATCAACTGGTTGGTTTGCTATTCTATAGGGAGCCACCTAACAAGGAAGTACATACAGTGCCAACTTTATAATCATTCACTGGGTTAGCCGGCTATTACAGCCTCAGCTGAATAACTCTTCCCAATGCTTTCTATGGCGATCTACAAGGTTACTCTCTCTTCTATGTTAATTGACGTGTAAGCTGATTGACTGTTAGTTACACAGTGTGTTGGGTACTATTGGATTGCACTGTATTTATAATAATAATTGTTTTATTTTTAAATCTTTCGGCCAACATTAATTCTGTGGAGGCAGTATGCTTATAAGGTGGAATGTTTACTCAGCCTCATACTGATACTGTGTAAGGCTAACACTAACATTATAGTTTGAAATATATATATCACTGCTTATTATCTGTATCAGGATACACACTGTGGCATTCTAAATGTTTTATACTGTAGGTGATTGACATTGTGCAAGCTGAATGACTGTTAGTTCTTTCAGACCATAGCCAAACATTGTTGAGGGAATTTAGTTTAGTTCACTCTACTGTGCCATTCAACTGAATGAATTTGAGCAATTGCCAAATTACAGAGTGGGATCTCTCTCTGACCATAGGTAAATAGCCCTTCCATTCTGACCATAGGTAAACATTGTTGAGGGAATTTATATTTGATTGATGACTTCCGACTTGCTTAACGGCGTCTTGACGCCGTCTCTAGTTAGGAACCGAGAGGTTCATTACTGTAAGAATTGTTGGCTGATTGATTGATTGATTGACTGGCTAATCTACAGCCAAAACTACTCTAACGATTTTGATGAAATTTTCACAGCGGCTAGATACCGCGATTCTAAGGTCCGTGGTATGTTCCGCTATTTCGTCCATGAGCCGTGGGCTCGAAAAATAGACATAAACGAAAAAACGCCATAGTCGCAATGGTAAAATAACACCAATAACAGCTGGTGTCGTGATGAAAAATGGCTTATGTAATGGATTTCTACACAAGGCTTAGTAATAAATCGATGAGGTTGCCAAGATTATTATACTCAGTACACCCATACTGTTTGTATAGGCCACCACTCTCTGTCAAAGCAAACATTAACTGGGTGGTTTAGTTTGAAATCTATTATCGCCTCAGCTGAATTACTCTACCCAATGCAATCTATGGGAATATCTCACTCTGCTAATGTAAGCTGAATGACGGTTAAGTACACAGTGTGTTGGCTACATTAATGCCAACATTATTGCAAAATGTTTTATTGTTGGATTACTCTCTGTCAGTCTCCCCTTTAGAACATTGTATGTATAGGGAATTTACTTTAGTTTACTCTACTGTGCCATTCAGCTGAATGGATTTGAGCGATTGCCAAGTTACAGAGTTGGATCATTCTCTGACCATAGGCAAAGACATCAAATCTTTTTAAGAATATACTTTTTCCATGTTTTTTTTTCTGACCAAAAATTTCAAAAAAATTTTTTCGTAGCCAGTACTGCCAATCGATTCGCCATCAAAAATAACGCAAAAATTTTTTTTTGCAAAATTTTAAATTACTGTAAATTTTTGGCGACTGGGGGGGGTCAATTTTTTTCGATCCGCTATAACTCCGGAACGCTTTGTCCAAATTCGATGGGGTTTTCATTTTTCAACTTAATTCGATGTCCTCTTTCAGCCTATCCATGTTTCGAAACCCCAAACAGCGCCGTTCAAAAATTATTTTTTTCTAGTTCTAGAATTTTACAAATTTCAAAAAAGTTGCAGTATTTTATTAACGCCTTTGCGGAATTCGATAGCGTTTTCGATTTTTATATTAAACGCAATATCCTGAATCTCACTAGCCTAGTTTCGCGTCACCAATGCCAAGATTTCATACTTTTTGAGGAAAATTTTTCTAGAATAATTTTTATTTAATTACATTTATCGCGATTTCTTATTACTGATTGCACATGAATTGATGGAGTTTTCAATTTATTAACTAAACACGATATCGCGCATCGCACCAGCGTGGTTTCGAAATTCCAAAACGAGGTCTTCACTAGTTGCAGGTCGATTTTGTTCTAGAATTGAGCAACTAATAATGGATCGAATTTATTAATAATTATTGTATGAAATATGATTGTATTTTTAGATAATTATTAGTTCTATACTAATTATCGTTGTCTCTTTTATTTAAAATAAAAAGTCGGTTCCTTATCGGGCCGCTAGGCCCGTCACTAGTTAGCAAGTCGTTAGACTTGATTACTGTAAGAATTGCTCGTGGCTGACTGATTGACTGACTGACTGACTGACTGACTGACTGACCTACAGCCAAAACTACTCTAACGATTTTGATGAAATTTTCACAGCATCTAGATACCGCGATTCTAAGGTCCCTGGCATGATCGGCTACTCCGTCCATAGCCTCTGTGTTCGAAAAAAAGAGATAAACGAAAAAAACGCCATAGGCGCAATGGTAAAATAACACCAATGACAGCTGGTGTCCTGATGAAAAATGGCTTATCTAATGCATTTCTACACAAGGCTTAGTAATAAATCGATGAGGTTGCCAAGATTATTGTACTCAGTACACCCATACTGTTTGTTTAGGCCCTGCACTCTCTGTCAAAGCAAATATTAACTGGTTGATTTAGTTTGTGGTTCTACACAGGCTTAGTATAAATCGATGAGGCTGCCAACTGGTTGGTTTAGTTTGCAATCTATTACTGCCTCAGCTGAATAACTCTTCCCCCTGCTGAATGACTATTAGGTATACAGTGTATCGGCTACATTAATGCCAACATTAATACTGTGGAGGCTGTATGCTTATAAGGTGGAATGTTTACTCAGCCTTATACTGATACTCTGTAAGGCTAAGACTAACATTATAGTTTGAAATATAAAAATCACTTATTATTATCTGTATTGGGTTAATAATCACTGTGGCATTCAAAATGTTTTATAGGTGGTTGACATTTAGTGCAAGCTGAATGACTGTTAGTTACAGAGTACTACAGTACTGCACTCTATTTTATTTTTAAATCTTTCGTCCAACATTAATACTTTGGAGGTTGTATGCTTATAAGGCGAATGTTTACTCAGCTTCATACTGATACACTGTAAGGCTAACACTAACGTTATAGTTTAAAACATAAAAATCACTGCTTATTATCTGTATCAGGTTACACACTGTGGCATTCAAAATGTTTAAATGTTTTATAGGTGATTGATATTTAGTGCAAGCTGAATGACTGTAGGTTACAGAGTACTATTGCACTGTATTTTATTTTTAAATCTTTTGGCCAACATTAATTCATTGGAAGCTGTATGCTTATAAGGCGGAATGTTTACTCAGCCTCATACTGATACTCTGTAAGGCTTACACTAACATTATAGTTTGAAATATAAAAATAACTGCTTATTATCTGTAATGGGTTAATCACTGTGCCATTCAAAATGTTTTGTTAGGTGAATGACATTTAGTGGCTAAGATTATTCTCTGTCAGATTCCCTTCACACCATAGGCAAACATTGTTGAGGCTGAGGGAATTTACTTTAGTTTACTCTACTGAGTCATTCAGCTGAATGGATTTGAGCAATTGCCAACTTACAGAGTGGGATCTCTCTCTGACCATAGATAAATAACACTTCCCTTCTGAACAAAGGTAAACATTGTTGAGGGAACTTACCTTTGATTGACGACTTCCGACTTGCTTAACGGCGTCTTGACGCCGTCTCTAGTTAGCAAGTCGTTAGACTTGATTACTGTAAGAATTGTTTGCTGATTGACTGGCTGACTGACTGACTGACTGACTGACTGACTGACCTACAGCCAAAACTACTCTAACGATTTTGATGAAATTTTCACAGCAGCTAGATACCGCGATTCTAAGGTCCCTGGCATGATCGGCTACTCCGTCCATAGCCTCTGGGCTTGAAAAATAGAGATAAACGAAAAAACGCCATAGGCGCTATGGTAAAATAACACCAATGACAGCTGGTGTCCTGATGAAAAATGGCTTATGTAATGCATTTCTACACAAAATGTTAGTAATAAATCGATGAGGTTGCCAAGATTATTGTACTTAGTACACCCATACTGTTTGTTTAGGCCCTACCAACCACTCTCTGCAAACAAACATCAACTGGTTGGTTTGCTATTCTATAGGGAGCCACCTAACAAGGAAGTACATACAGTGCCAACTTTATAATCATTCACTGGGTTAGCCGGCTATTACAGCCTCAGCTGAATAACTCTTCCCCCTGCTGAATGACTATTAGGTATACAGTGTATCGGCTACATTATGCCAACATTAATACTGTGGAGGCTGTATGCTTATAAGGCGGAATGTTTACTCAGCCTGCTACTGATACTCTGTAAGGCTTACACTAACATTATAGTTTGAAATATAAAAATAACTGCTTATTATCTGTATTGGGTTAATCACTGTGGCATTCAAAATGTTTTGTTAGGTGAATGACATTTAGTGGCTAAGATTATTCTCTGTCAGATTCCCTTCACACCATAGGCAAACATTGTTGAGGCTGAGGGAATTTACTTTAGTTTACTCTACTGAGTCATTCAGCTGAATGGATTTGAGCAATTGCCAAATTACAGAGTGGGATCTCTCTCTGACCATAGATAAATAACACTTCCCTTCTGAACAAAGGTAAACATTGTTGAGGGAACTTACCTTTGATTGACGACTTCCGACTTGCTTAATGGCGTCTTGACGCCGTCTCTAGTTAGGAACCGAGAGGTTCATTACTGTAAGAATTGTTTGCTGATTGATTGACTGGCTGGTTAATCTATAGCCAAAACTACTCTAACGATTTTGATGAAATTTTCACAGCGGCTGGATACCGCGATTCTAAGGTCCCTGGTATGTTCCGCTATTTCGTCCATGAGCCGTGGGCTCGAAAAATAGACATAAACGAAAAAACGCCATAGGCGCAATGGTAAAATAACACCAATAACAGCTGGTGTCGTGATGAAAAATGGCTTATGTAATGGGTTTCTACACAAGGCTTAGTATAAATCGATGAGGTTGCCAAGATTATTGTACTTAGTACACCCATACTGTTTGTTTAGGCCCTAGGACACTCTGTCAAAGCAAATATTAACTGGTTGGTTTAGTTTGAAATCTATTATTGCCTCAGCTGAATTACTCTTCCCAATGCGCACTCTATGGGAATATCTCCCTCTGCTAATGTAAGCTGAATGACTTAAGTACACAGTGAGTTGGCTACATTAATGTCAACATTATTGCAAAATGTTTTATTGTTGGACTCTCTGTCAGTCTCCCCTTCAGAACATTGTATAGGGAATATACTTTAATTAAATTAAAGGAAGAACAGGAGTCTTACACCCCCAATAAAAAATATAGAATCAGGACATTTAGCCCAAAATATTTCTCGACCCCTAGGGTCATCGAAGAACAACAAACACACAAACACAAACAAATATAAATACATGCTAAACATATAGGTATGTATCGCAGCCCTAACCCTAAGCCTACCCGCCATACACTAAATGATACCGTTAATACAATAGCTAAGCCTATATTCTATAAGAAAATATATGACAATTTTGTCGCCGTGAAAGGGGTATGACTGAGGCAAAAATAATTAATTTGTGAAAAATATGGGTGCGTACTTTAACTTAATTTAATATATACATACCAACCCCCTGTTAGTCAGTATGTCGTTAACATCGAATATACTTTAGTTTACTCTACTGTGCCATTCAGCTGAATGGATTTGAGCGATTGCCAAGTTACAGAGTTGGATCATTCTCTGACCATAGGCAAAGACATCAAATCTTTTTAAAAAGATACTTTTTCCATGTTTTTTTTTCTGACCAAAAATTTCAAAAAAATTTTTTCATAGCCAGTACTGTCAATCGATTTGCCATCAAAAATAACGCAAAATTTTTTTTTAAATTACTGTAAATTTTTGGCGACTGGGGGGGGGGGGTCAATTTTTTTCGATCCGCTATAACTCCGGAACGCTTTGTCCAAATTCGATGGGGTTTTTATTTTTCAACTTAATTCGATGTCCTCTTTCAGCCTATCCATGTTTCGAAACCCCAAACAGCGCCGTTCAAAAATTAATTTTTTATAGTTCTAAATTTTACAAATTTCAAAAAATAAGTTGCAGTATTTTATAAACGCCTTTACGGTATTCGATAGCGTTTTCGATTTTTATATTAAACGCAATATCCTAAATATCACTAGCCTAGTTTCGCGTCACCAATGCCAAGACTTCATACTTTTTGAGGAAAATTTTTCTAGAATAATATTTATTTAATTACATTTATCGCGATTTCTTATTACTGGTTGCACATGAATTGATGGAGTTTTCAATTTATTAATAAAACACGATATCGCGCATCGCACCAGGGTGGTTTCGAAATGGCTACATTAATGCCAAACATGAATACTGTGGAGACTGTATGTTTAAAAAAGTCGTAAGACTTGATTACTGTAAGACTTGTTGGCTGATTGCTTGACCCGCCGACTGGCTGGCTCATCTACAACCAAAACTACTCTAACGGTTTTGATGAAATTTTCACTGCAACTAGATACCGCGATTCTACTGTAAGATCCCTGGCATGATCGGCTACTCCGTCCATAGCCTCTGGGCTCGAAAAATAGAGATAAACGAAAAAACGCCATAGGAGCAATAGTAAAATAACACGTGTTAAGTACACAGTGTGTTGGCTTCATTAATGCCAAACATTAATACTGTGGAGTACGGTGGCTGAATGTGGCCAATTTAATTAATTTTAAAATGGGAAATATAAAAGGAAATTAATGAAATATAATTCCTTAAAACAGGAATTAATCAAATATAATTCAACCCAAAACAGGAATTAATCAAATATAATTCAACCCAAAACAGGAATTAATCAAATATAATTCAACCCAAAACAGGAATTAATCAAATATAATTCAACCCAAAACAGGAATTAATCAAATATAATTCAACCCAAAACAGGAATTAATCAAATATAATTCAACCCAAAACAGGAATTAATCAAATATAATTCAACCCAAAACAGAAATTAATCAAATATAATTCAACCAGAAACAGAATTTAATCAAATATAATTCAACCCAAAACAGGAATTAATCAAATATAATTCAACCACAAACAGAATTTAATCAAATATAATTCAACCCAAAACAGGAATTAATCAAATATAATTCAAACATTTTGGAGGGAAATTTAAAATACTGTCTCAGTGCAGTGCAGCAAATTGTCGTTTCCTTTTCAGTCTATCAGTGCAGTACTGCAGTAACGGTTGCCCGTACCTCTGTAAGCTTAGCTGCTTAGTTCTGTGGTTAGTTGTTAATCTTTTAATCACTACTGACTACCAACAGACCGATACGACCTGACTACGGGGAAATCCGGCAGCTTTACCTTACCAATCTTCAGAAAGACCGGTAATTCCGTAGGATTAGTTAGTTCAGTAGTTGTATATAGAACTGTACTGCAGGTGTACTACTAGTATCTGCATGCTGCATTGCAGCTGCATTTTTAAGAATGCTGTGCCGGCTTGTCGACAAAATTGCGCCGCCACAACTCCCTATCACCCATGACATCATGACATTTTGTACTACCATCATTACGTAGATCGGTAGTCAGTAGTGCTGTAGTGATTAAAAGATTAACAACTAACCACAGAACTAAGCAGCTAAGCTTACAGAGGTACGGGCAACCGTTACTGCAGTACTGCACTGATAGACTGAAAAGGAAACGACAATTTGCTGCACTGCACTGAGACAGTATTTTAAATTTCCCTCCAAAATGTTTGAATTATATTTGATTAATTCCTGTTTTGGGTTGAATTATATTTGATTAAATTCTGTTTGTGGTTGAATTATATTTGATTAATTCCTGTTTTGGGTTGAATTATATTTGATTAAATTCTGTTTCTGGTTGAATTATATTTGATTAATTCCTGTTTTGGGTTGAATTATATTTGATTAATTCCTGTTTTGGGTTGAATTATATTTGATTAATTCCTGTTTTGGGTTGAATTATATTTGATTAATTCCTGTTTTGGGTTGAATTATATTTGATTAATTCCTGTTTTGGGTTGAATTATATTTGATTAATTCCTGTTTTGGGTTGAATTATATTTGATTAATTCCTGTTTTGGGTTGAATTATATTTGATTAATTCCTGTTTTGGGTTGAATTATATTTGATTAATTCCTGTTTTGGGTTGAATTATATTTGATTAATTCCTGTTTTGGGTTGAATTATATTTGATTAATTCCTGTTTTAAGGAATTATATTTCATTAATTTCCTTTTATATTTCCCATTTTAAAATTAATTAAATTGGCCACATTCAGCCACCGTAG
>JAUCBJ010004926.1:0-25507 GCA_032718475.1 Nemertoderma westbladi | reverse complement strand
AGTTGGTGACGCGACTAATACATAGGTTGCAAACGATCTCGTACACCACATTCCTCACCATACAGTCTTTCGGACCGTTATTACACGTATAACACATGGTATTGCGTGGGGTGGGGCATGGGTCTCCAGTTAAGCTAGCCCGAACTAACAGTTGTTTAAGTTTGGGGCCCGGTTTACTGACTAGCCGTATGTTGGTGCGTAAGGGGGAAGCGTTAACGATTTGCTGGGCGTGTCTACGCAGGTGCTGGTTAACGAACGGTATAACTAGAGGAACAGGGGCTCCGGTGGGGGCAGCATTACTATTGTTGTTATGTTGCGTTATGGGCGTGTTATGTGTGGTTACACTGTATAGTACTTTATGTATTAATTTATTAATCTCAGAGACTGGGAAGTCATTATTTGTCAGGAGTGATTTTACTTTCTCTATGCTACGTGTGCGGCCTGGGGTTGTGTTGCTGTTACGTATGGCGCGTTGTAAAGCAGCTTTGGCTGTGTTAGTAATTATATTGCGGGGGGGTGATGGCTGCGATAGTTTAGTATAATACCCACATTGCTGGGTTTAACATACAGTTCGAAATCGATATGGCCGTGGTCATTGACCGTTGTTAAAACGTCTAAAAAGGGAAGACTAGAGTAAGACTTCTCCATGGTATATTTTATAGTTGGATGGCATTCGTTCAGGTAAAGGAGGAATTTATTTAACTCTTCCTCACCGTGTTGCCAGACGGACCACCCGTCGTCATAAAAACGGAACCAACAGGCAACTTCCAAGTGGTATTGGGTGAGGTACAGGGTTTCTTTAACGTGGATATAAATACCCGAAAAAGGTCCGGCTAGTCTATTACCCATGCCTAGGCCGTCTTTTTGTTGATAAAATTTACCATTAAAACGAAAATAAGTAAATTCTAGGCTAGTTTGAAGTAACCCATAAAGATCAGCTATGTCCAAACCGAACATATTTATCTTATCTTTATGCTGGTTAACAAAGCCAGTTACTATTTCTATCCCTTCGATCACCGGTATGACGGTGTACATTGATATGATATCCAGACTGAATATCATATCCCCGGGTTCGAGCGGGGGTAACTGCGCGACCCGCTCCATAAAGTCTAAGGTGTTCCGGAGTCGCTCTGGGACGAGGGCTGCAGCCTGCCCTAGGATCCTGCTCGCTAGCCACGAGGGTTTCTCTCCCGCTGACCCGGATCCGGAGGAGATCGGCCGCATGGGCTGCCCCTCTTTGTGAGTCTTAGGGTTCCCGTACAATTCTGGAGGTCGAGCGTGCTTAGTGCTCCGCAGTGAGTCCATGAGGAACCGTTGGTTGCTCCTCTCCAATACGCTCCTGGTTCCCGCGTTGATCTTCTTAATCGCCTGTGGGTTGGGGTTTTTTGATAACGGTTGATAAGAGTTTGTATCCGATAAGAGGTCCGTGTGAATTTTCTCGATATATCGATTTCGCTCTATTATCGCGAAGCCACCGCTTTTGTCGGCTTTCTTGACGATGAGATTTCTGGATGTCTGGAGTTTTTTTATCGCTCGCTGTTCCATACTGTTGAGGTTGCTCGTTTGAACTGTGTGTGTACGTTGGTAATCCCTAAAAACCGCCACCACCGAGCCGCTGAGTTTCTCGAGTTCGTGTTCGAGTCGTACGTTGATAGTGTCAGGTGGGGGATGTTGGTAGATGTCGGTGAAGGGTATTCTTCCTAGTGGTCGTAATACCGGGGTACTGGTATCCGTATCCGTTGAAACTGCCTGGTGGGTACTCGTTGTGTCTCTCTCTTCTGCTAGTCTCTCTCGCTCAACTTTCCATCGTAGTCCATACGCGAGCCTTTCCAATCCTATGGAGATGTCGTCCAATGTGGTCTGGTCTAGCTTACGGTGCACCGCAAACTGTGGACCTTTGCTAAGAAGCGGTAGGGTGCCTTCCGGGAGGACCGCCTCGCTACAAGAGGTGTCTACAAACACCCTCTCGCGCGCAAGTTCGGTGCTGGGAGTTGGGGGTACAGTTACTACAATTACTACGGGCTGTGTGAACGTCGCCTTACCTTACTCGTATTATCATCAAAGGATATTATCTTAAATGGTTTCTATGGTATGCGAGGATGTAATTTATTACTCCTTTGATGATAACAAGACATTAGGCTATTAGTTTTAGTGCACGTGTCTTTTGTCTTGGATGTCTTTATAACTCTGTTATCTTTGAAGAATGACGTAACTAACAGTTAATTAATCCGTTGGAGAACAAAGGAGATTATTTCAATAGCGCCTTATTTCAGAGATGTGTCTGGGGGGGGGGGGGGGGGGTGGGGAGTAAGGTGTGGGGTAATCTTACTAATTTTCGAGCAAAAATGAAATAGTAGCCATCCAGGTACCAGAGTGTGAGACAGTAGGAACTATTTGCAGTACTTAAACAATAATAATGTTTATTTGCATAGATTCCGCGACGAGAATTTTAAACTGAAACATAACGGACCAGGTGTACTCTCCATGGCTAATGCTGGGCCCCACACTAACGGCAGTCAGTTCTTCCTGTGCACAATAGCTACACCCTGGTTAGTATGGTATTGATTTTAATTTCTGATCGAGATTAAAACTGTCATGATATGACGTACAGAACATACATTCTTTTACGTTTATGAGAACCAGTAAAATTTTGTCCACCCTCGTGTTCTGAAATTATCAGGAAATTTCAGGCTTAATTAAATTGTACTAAAATGAAAAGAGCACATAATGACTTATTAACTGGTAATACTATAATTAATCTTACAATTACCTATTTTAAGTCACAATTGCGATCAATTAATTTTGATATTATATTTTTATTATAATGATAGTATCTGATAATTGATAGGTTCTTTAAGTTCTTATTTTCTCATAAACTGTGTTCTTATAAAATAAAAGGACGTGTATATTTGCAAGGATTAGATGGTATCCGATCTACTGTATGAATAGTTCATGTACCCATCTCATGTTGTGGTATAGTGAATTAATTACTGACACAAAAAGTTCATTACCATCAAGTTTATGGTCTTCTTTGTTATTTGTGCAGGTTGGATGGAAAACACGTTGTCTTCGGTAAGGTAGTTGAAGGAATGTCTGTCGTCAAAGACATTGAGACATACGGAAGTGATAGCGGCAAAACATCTGAGGATATAGTCATTACAGACTGTGGACAAATTTAGTGCATTTTTGTGTGCATATATGCAATTTATAAAGCAATTTAGGTAAGAAATTTTCCGTTGTGCTACTGTCTGTATAGAA
Organism: Nemertoderma westbladi; assembly: GCA_032718475.1. NCBI lineage: Eukaryota > Metazoa > Xenacoelomorpha > Nemertodermatida > Nemertodermatidae > Nemertoderma > Nemertoderma westbladi. The sequence goes on along the minus strand of JAUCBJ010004926.1, from coordinate 22,249 downwards.
ATATACAATGACACAAATATATAATAACAATATACCCCCCCCCCCCCCCCGAAGGCGGGGTAGCTCAGTTGGTAGAGCGCCGGGCCTTCAATCTATTGGTTGTAGGTTCAGCCCCGCCAGGGTCCACTCAGCCTTTCATCCACTGGGGTCGATAAAATGAGTACCAGTTAAATAACTGGGAGCAAATCATGGGATAGGAGTAGCGCCCACCCCTACCCTCGGGTAGCAGCTATCGAAAGAGGAGCCTTCGGGTCGCCTCCGGCTTCGGCCGACTGTTTGCTTGCTTGCTTGCTTATAATAATAATGTGCACATTTTATTTTATTTTAATTCTTTTTCTAAATTAAATATTTAATATTAGTATTTAATATTAAATATTTCCCGGTGTTTTGAGTTTGAATACATAGAAGATTAACACGGAGGTACTTTTATTTTTTGTGGGTCTAATGTACATTCATGGTTTATTCACTGAGACGAAAGTGAAACCCGTTCCGGTCCTAAGGTATATGGGCTCCAATTATTGAGCAACCTAGCAACTATTTACAGATCAAATGAGTTGAATATATTAACATAAATTTTTCTAGAACAAATATATTTTGTAAATCGATAACATGTTCTAGAACATTTGTAAAGAAAATTTAAAAAAAACTAGCTATAATAGTATGAAAGTACCAGAAAAACAGAAATGTAGCTACGGCGGAACTGCCTCATTAACTAATAGAGCATCAAAGAATACAACCATTGGACATGAATATTCTCAATATATTACTGGAAAGTTCTAGAATGTTGTAAAGTTCCGTGTATCGGCCAGATGTTTCCGGTGTTTCTTTGTGTGTTGTGGTTTCCTTCCCATGGTCTATCGGAATCTGCTAACGCAGTGGTCTCCGGCCTCATGTTGGACACCGAGAAGAGATCATCTTGTTACGTCACAATGTTCCATTCTACAGACCACCAATTAATCGCCACACCAGGTGACGAAATTGTGCTGCCATGTCGACTTACAAGCAGTAAGTATGTTTATTTTAATGTCAACAAATGTAATTGGCTGGAATAGTTTGTATACCAACAATCATCCAATCAAGTTTGTTTTCCTGAGTTTTTTTTTGCCAAAATAGGGGCCCTCGGTAATGTTTGTGTCCTGGCCGCTATATATATATTGAATGAATTCCTGTTTTGAGGGATGTGTCCTATTTATAATGTGCATATTATTTGTAACGGAATCGGTACGTACGACGTCAAGTAGGGCCTAATGTTTGAATAAATTTACTTATAAGTTAATTTTTTTGCACTTTCTTTATTAGGTAACCTTTTCTATCTTGTAAATGAACAACTTTATTCTCGTTTAGCATCCAAGGTTCACTGGATATTTGGCGGAAGATCACCCGAACCGAAACTAATGTCACCCAATTCTGGCGGCACTGACTATAGGATTGCTGCTGCCTCCTCCACCACTAGCGGCATCTACATCTGTTATCGATATGTTCTAAAAAGAGTCAACTGTTTAACAACCTATGTTGTCAACGTGGAAAAAAGAGAAATTCTTAAAGTGGGAATTGGAAAAGTTGTAGTAGAATGTCCAGGAATTTATTTAATTGGCAAGATATTTCACTCACATAATTTATATGTAGACTTTCAGGTAAGATATGAGTCCGCTATATTAACATATTTTTTTGTAGGTATTTCTTGCAGATAGGCGCAGGACGAGGCTCAGTTATCAGATACAGATTAAAATTGAGCGACTGTATCACAAAATCAGGTTTTGAGAAATTTACCCACACCACCAATCAATTAAAGAAAGGGGGACAGTACGTGTTCACCCCTTTTAATCTGCAACCCCCCCCCCCCCCCCCTCCCCTTCCCACCCACCAGTAATTTATAACTACCGATGCCTTCAATAGGCGAAGCCAGGTATGGTTTATAGGAATATAATCAACGCAGTAGGCAGTACTCGTCTTCATTATTTTAAACGTTGTGCTCGTCCTGTTTTGTATTTAAACATATTTCCTAAACGCAAACTGACGGACTATCTTTATAACTACCGATGCCTTCAATAGGCGCAGCCAGGTATGGTTTATAGGAATATAGTCCACGCAGTACTCGTCCATATTATATGCCTCGTTGCGCTCGTCGCTCGTCCAGTGTTGTCATAAAATATTTTTCCTAAACGCAGACTGACGACCTTTATACAGTTATAACTATGCGAAGTTTCGAAACTGTGCGAGTAACTGCTGATACATCTATGTGGAGATGTGTGATACAACGCCAACGCATTGTATGCCGATGTAGTAATATGGGTATTTAAATAATAGGAAATCAATGTACACTCTTAAAGCTGCAGCGAAAAAATGTAGCTAATATTCTAGGTTACATATAAAATAATAATATTATTTTTAAGAACATTAATTTTACTACTTTGCAAAAATTCAATTAAAAAATAACCAGACAAATATATTACGGAATAAACTATTACAGATATAAGCCTACAACAGCCATGAGTATTTATTTATGTCATTATATCTTCTGTCACCTGAGATAGTAAGTAATATAAAATATAGTATAGAGTCAATAGGAATTGAAATACAGGCAGTGTGGTTGGAGTTATGTCTGTGTTGCTATAGCAATACTACTGGCTGCCTTCGCCTCTATGGTAAGGCTACCCCAACATCTCCCAGCCAGCTAGCAGCTCTACACCCCCGCAGAGACTATGTTGATCAATAATGGGCAGGATTCAATTTGTACTCAATAATTGTGCCGCTTTAATTACGTTTAGATCAATTAAAGACACATTTATTAAAGCAAATCACTTGAACTAATTAAAAACTATAATAGAATGGTGTATGGGGATTACAGCTGTATAACTTTTAAGTATAATTATTTAAATCTTATACTAGAAAATAATTAATATCCTTTAAGGAGGCAGGTTGAAATTGATGTTTTTACCCTAATCAACTTAATTAACTAATTAACTGCTCAATTATGTTAGCTTCTCGAAGGCCACGCGAAAATTCAACTTAGAAAATTTCTAAACTTTGGCCAAACTACATGTGTACCAAGTTTGGTTAAATTTCATTAACATTTGGCTGAGTTATTAACGTTTAAAATTGGACACGACAGAACAACAGATCAACAGACACACCGATTGAGTTAGTGGTATCTGTATGCTAAGCTCGCTTACTTTCGTCGCTCGCCCCACATTTAGGGGCTGGTATTACTTTCTCTCAGACTGAACCAACGCTGCTCAATGGGGAGGGAGGCAACTACATCACGTTTGTCTAGGGACGGTCATCTTATACTTTTCTAGTTTTAGCAAGTAAATCATTTGTTATTTGCGTCGAATTTCCTCTGGATGGGGATGAATTTCGATTACGTCGAGAAATCCCCTCCCACCCCCCCTCCTATCCGGACAATCAATGATTCAATAAGAATTATTGTAATATTGTAATTTTTTTAGAAAGACAAACAAGACATACCCAGTGTGAAGCAAAGTCGTATCCAAGATAATCAACTGGATTCAAAAAAGTGAGTTTTACTAAAATTGTGTTTAGACTTTATACCCAATAGTTATACATTTATACGTATCTTATATCCTGGGTCAGGATATATCATGTCAGGTCAGGTATTCTAGGTCATTGATCAAGAAAACTTGCCACCTCCATGCAGCATAAAGGAGGTGCCACCTGTAGCTGCATAGACCCTCTTACTAGGGCAAATCTGGTCCTGTAACTAGGACCCCCTCCGTTCTGGGATAAGGACGCCCTTGGTCCTGGATTAAGGACCCATATACTTGGCTGCAGGGGTATATGGCCTGACCAGGCAGATGGTGATCTACCAATGGCTGGTCAGGAGTAGAGTGTTCTCATGTCCACTCTGAGAGCACTTCACTGCGACCAGTACCTGGAAGCAAGGGTACAGGGCATGACCCAGCAGATGAGCTGCAACAGCCAATGGTGGGTCATGTGCGCCAGAGTAGATATGGGTGATGGGCCTCATATCTGACTCCATTGCGACACCCACCCTGTGGAATGGCAAGCCAGGGTGTGGTATTTGCCCCGAGAGCTGACTCGGCAAAAAAGCACCCCCCAACCCCCACTATGGATTACATTAGCAATGCGGAGGTCCGGCCACTAGAGGTCAGTGGAATTACCGGACACAATTGGCCTCACAGGCGTCAGTTAACTCCTGACCGGCTGCCTGTCTCACCCCCTACTGGAGAGAGAGCAGCCAACAATTCTTTGAGTCCCTTTCCTGATGACCTTACTGGCCCAAACCCTGGGTCACCAGGGAGGCCAGATTGTGATGGGGAGAGGGATTCTGGAGTTGGAGGCTACTCTCATGTTCCACCCCGACCAACAAAGCCATTGGTGAATCTGAGGCAACTCACTAGACTAGCCTCAGTAAACACCCTAACACTCGGGTCCCCAATGCGACAAGGTGAGCTGACTGCCTTGGCAGATAAGCTTTCTCTTAGCGCAGTGGGTGTTCAAGAGCACCGAATGCAGACTGGACAGACTGATGAGGTTCTGATTAAGGACATGGGGGCCTTTGGCGACTCGCCCTCGCGTCAGCAGATGATAGTGGCAATGGTGGAATTGGTCTATTGATGAATCCAACTGCACATGCAGCATTGGACAAAATATACCAAATCTCTAACCGCATCATCCGTTGCCACTTCTCATGTTCTGGAAGACTGGCTAAGAAGTTTCCTAAGGTGGTTCTGATTGTGTGCTACTCTCCAACTAGTGTTGCCCCTGTAGAGGAGGTGGAAAATTTCTACCACAATCTACAAGCAGCTACTGATGGAGTGGATCAGCATGCATTCTTAACTTTCCTGGGAGACTTTAATGCAAGTCTGCATCAATCACCTACATCGCCCTGCCTATAGCCTGCCTATAGCAATAGTGTTAACCGAAATTCTGTCCATCTTCAGGATTTTATCTCTGGAAATGGATTGTTTTCGGCTGGAACCCAGTTCAAGAAGCGAACTGGAAAGCTATGGACTCATAGTGGACCCAGCGGTCACAAGTCCCAGATAGACCATATTCTGTTTCGTAGGAAATACAGGAGCTCTATACAAGACTGTAATGCATTTACACTTCGACCCTTCTCCAGTGATCACCGCCTTATTGTGGCCAAGGTAAGACTTAGTCTGCGTGCTAGCAGAACAACGAAATCTGCCTTGCCGCGGCATGACTGGTCCTCTCTGTTGCATCAGCCAAGTGTGAGATCCAGCTTCACACTACAGCTGAGCAACAGGTATGAGGCTCTTGCCTCTGAGGCGGCAGATCACTGTGAGGGCTATACTGCCTTTACAGAAGTAGTTAAGTTAGCAGTTGCAGAAACAGTTCCTGTATACCCTCGAAACAGGAATAGCGCCCCCTGGACTGACAACAAAATTCAGAAGTGCCGAAATGACCTTCATAAAGCGCAGAAAGAGTTCCGACTCAAACAGACTACAGCGGCCAAGAATGCAGTTATAGCTGCATCTAGGTCCCTGAACAGGCAGTACTCTGTTAATCTACAGGAGCTAATAAACCAACAGGTTGATGTCATCAATGATGCTGACGACAGCAGGCAATCATCCCAGGCATGGAAATCGATCAATTTGCTTACTGGGCGGTAAAGCCAACCAACCACCAAGGTTAAGGCTGAATCACCAGCCGATCGCCTCAATGGTTGGAAAGCCCACTTTGAAAAGCTCCTCAATAATGACAGGGTATTGCCTGATAATATTCCCATTGGCGATATCTCCTTTGCAGAAGTGAAGGCTGCTGCAAAGAGCATTAAGACCAATCGTGCCAGTGGAGTAGATGGCGTTCCCCCTGAGGTCTTTAAAATACCTGATAGTTTAAAGCTCATATATCCCATCATAGTAGACATGTACCGAACAACAAGAGTCCCACAAGAAATGAAAACAAATAAGTTGGTGCCAGTTCCCAAGAAGGGCAACCTAACACTCTATGGTACTTTTCGGGGAATCTCATTGATCTCGATTGCTGCAAAGCTATACAATAGGATTCTATTAAATCGCATCAGGGATCCCATTGAGAGACTGCTCCGTGGAAATCAGAATGGGTTCCGTAAAGGTCGTGGGACCATGGAGCCCATTTTGGCACTTAGAAGGATAATTGAAGAATTATCAAAAAAGAAAGACAGGCATCTGGCTGTTATCTTTGTTGACTTCTTCAAGGCCTTTGATTCAGTCCCTCGCTCACGTATGTTCAGCATACTTTCATTATATGGGATTCCTGATGAAATTATTGCGGCAATCAGATCAGTATACGATGGTTCGACAACATTTGTGTCTACTGTTGACGGTGACACAGAACCATTTGAAGTGTTATGGGGCGTCCTCCAAGGAGACACACTTGCACCATTCTTGTTCATTATTGTGGTTGACTATGTTCTACGCATGTCCTTAGATCATCATAATGATGATGGGGTGATGATAACTCCACCTACTGGCTCCAGAAGTCGAGGAAATCCTGCCAAGTACCTAACTGATCTAGACTTTGCTGATGACTTAGGAGTACTCTCAGAATCATTAGAGGGAGCCCAACGGCTTCTCAGTTCATTAGAACATGCTGCTTCTAGTGTTGGTCTTTTTATTAACTCCAGAAAGACCAAAATTTTGACAGTTAACTTTGAAAGTCCGCAGCAAGTCTCTGATCGGATGAGCATGGTATGGATGGTATGCTTGAGCATGTGGACGACTTCTGTTACCTGGGATCATGGATCCGGAAGTCAGGTGAGGACCTTCGAATACGTAAGGGAAAGGCATGGGCAGCCTTGAATAGGCTTTCCAGGATTTGGAAGTCACCGAGAATTAATCGGAAACTTAAGGTCCGATTATTTAGAGCAGCAGTAGTTCCAGTACTCCTCTACGGGAATCCATGCTGGGCTCTAACTGCTGAGGACACCAAATCTCTGGATGGCACATTCACAAGAATGCTACGCCGGGTTCATTGTGTCAAGTACAATGCACACATCTCCAACCAGACACTATATAACATTGGAGGTGTCTCATTGGTTCCCCCAAGCTTGACACTAGAACAAAATCGCCTCCGCTTTGCAGGACATTGCTTTCGCCGTGAGGACCAGCCAGTGCATAATCTTGTACTTTGGCAGCCTCATGGAGTGAATAAGCATGGTGGACAGCCCCTGACTTTCTTGAGACGCATCTTAAAGGACACTGGCCTTAAAGATGCGGATGATCTAGCAAATGTCATGGGTGATAGGGAGTTGTGGTGGTGCAATTTTGTTGACAAGCCGGCACAGCATTCTTAAAAATGCAGCTGCAATGCAGCATGCCGATCCTAGTAGTATATCCTGGGTATTTTTAGTGATGTTTTTAGTAATACCCCCCCATGAACCTTTTTTTAAAATGGCTTTCAATTAGTGTTAAATGATAATATTGCTATTTTGTCATGGTCAACCACTGTATGGAAGGCCAAATAGCCTTTATAGTAAAATTCGAAAATTTATAGCCTCCCCCTAGAGGCTGGCGGCGGAATTAAAGATTTCACTAAAATTGCTACAAGCATGACCTACTATAATACGACCTGGTATGCTGCAGCAGCCCACTAAATTTAGTGGGCCTACTTATTTCTAATTGTAAATCGATTATAATTTTGTAAATTATACTCCCCATGTGTTTTTTTATAAATTGGTGATATTCATAAACTTGTTAATTAATAAAAAAAACAAGTAGCACAGCTCAGATTGCAAACAAAAAATCTTAAAAACGTGTTAACCTAAGCAAAATATAAAAAGTGAAAATGTAAAGAAAAGGAGGTGAATTATATTAATATTATCACGTTCTTTATATATTTTATTTTGACTTATTACATTATATTATTATTACGTTCTTTATATATTTTATGTTAACTTATTACTTTATATTATTATAACGTTCTTTATATTTTATGTTAACTTATTACTTTATTATTTTATTAGGATTGCCAACCCAATATTCCCCAGTGTGAAAACACATCAATGGCCCTGATAAGGGCTCTTTATTAATTAAATAGATAGAGTAACAATCCTGAAAATTAAACGTAAACCAGAAAATTAATTGTGTGACTCCCCTGTAGAGAAATATCTCAGTTTTAAAGAGTCTCTCTGGGCTCGGACTCAACGTGTGACCCCCCCCCCCCCCCCCCCCCCCCCCCTGTAGAGAAATATCTCAGTTTAAAGAGTCTCTCTGGGCTCGGACTCAACGTGTGACCCCCCTGTAGAGAATTATCTCAGTTTTAAAGAGTCTCTCTGGGCTCGGACTCAATATGTGACCCCCCTGTAGAGAAATATCTCAGTTTTAAAGAGTCTCTCTGGGCTCGGACTCAACATGTGACCCCCTGTAGAAAAATATCTCTGTAGAATCGAGTCTCTCTGGGCGCGGACTCACTACTATAGTGACCCCTCTGTAGAGAAATATCTCAATAAAGTCACGTCTGTCCGAGATTTAAACATTCACTTTTTTTCTCGCTGGCGTGTTTTGAATATTTTAACGGAATCCTCTCTCACTGACTGTGACTCATCAATACACTTGTTGTTACCAAACACATTAACAACAGTTCTAAATACAATGTTCTTGTTAACTGCCGTGTGAGCGTCACAGCCAAATCTAAACTGCGAGTTGACACAAAAGTGTTGGAGTAATGCAAGCGCTGCTGCTAATGCCAATCGTAGATGTGAGGAAGTGCAACTGTCCCGTTCCTCGACCTTGTTTGCCATTAAATGTTGCCATTTAATAACACCGGGAGGAACAGTATATACCGTGCTATTAAGAGAGTATTTAAATGACTTATTGATCTTAAACCATCCCATTGAAGCAAGGTTGTTTCGAATATTCTTAAGAATTTGAACCGGGTCATACATTAAGTGAGGCGCATTTATGTCCATAGATTCTGACAGTTTGCTATAAGCAGCAACATTAACAGGCGCATTATCACCAATAACAGCAAGCAAGTTAAATTTAGTTTGTGATATTAACTTTCTACATGTCTCAATCCCCGTCTTAATAACCTCTTTATTGGCAGTAACCACCGGAACAGCGTCCGGATTAGGTATATTTGTCCGAATCAGAATCTTTCCCGTATAAATGTCCGTCGCTATACATTTCCTGCTGTTGCAATATAATCTCATCCACGATCAACACAACATCGTTAGAGATCTTTCCCGAGGTTCTGAGAGCAGTTAATGCAGCCATCGAGTCTACGTTTCCAGATGTAATACTTCGGAGAAGTCTCAGCGAAGGAAGAGGGACTTGAGTTGCGAGGTGACCAGCACCCAGTTGCGAGTATCTTATACGCATTAACCGAGGTGTACCGGAGTAGCAATGCGAATCTGATCTGCTCAGCCGTGTACTTGGGCGACCTTTAGGTTTGGACAACTTTAAGGCCAACAGACTCCGAATAACTGAGTCAGATTCATCCTTATTAGTCCGGCAGTAATTGAGTAGTTCGGAAATAACAGTTGTTGTGATTATACAGTTATGAGTTGCTTGCAACCATGATGGTAGTGGAAGAGGGACACCCTCATAGGAAAGGTGAACATGAAGGTCGTCATCAATAGTGAGACATTCGTGTACTGAAGGAATGCCTAAACTAAAGATCAACCTAAAGATCGACACGGAATTCTCATTGACTTTTACCTCGTACTCCTCAAACTCAATCGACGCCTCTAAATACAACCGGATATCAGTAAGAGACAAAACTCGAGTTCTCTTACTGAACTCTTCCATCTCATCCCGCTGATACACTCGTTTCAAGGGTTTTCAAGAGTTACTTGTTTTATAGAGGATACAGGGATACAGGCCGGGTATATCGAAGGAAACGCACCGGATTTTAGCGTTAAACGTTGGGCATTCCTGTTGATCCATTGATCCTCAAAATGTAAAATACACACCTTGGAGTGATCAGATGGGGCCCATGGCGATGTCACTGTGGCAGACGATGTCGTTGTACTGGCTCTATTCGACATAAACTGGACAGCTGGATCCACCGGCACCGCACATCGGGTTGTTTCGGGAAACTAAACATTGAGGGAGTTCCAGTTCCTGGCGAAGCTTCTGACGAATATCCCGACCTACACCCAACTACGCAACACTTTCCAACCATTATATATTTAGTTAAATACAGCAATATAAATTTAGCCTACTGGTAGTTGGTAGTGTAATCAGGTAGGCCTAATAGAAGCCTAGCCTATAACAAAGAGGCAAAAACGGACGGACTGACGGTGGACGGAGTGTATATGTCGTCCAACTGATGCCAAACTGGTCTGTAGATATAGTAGGCTAGGCAGGTAGGTACGGCGCAACGGGCCCTGTTGAAAAGTTTTATTTCCTGCGCCGAACGCGGCGCCTGGCTGCCTGGTGCAAAAAATCTTGCGCCGCCTGGTGCAAAAAATCTTGCGCCGGATCAGTGCGAAGCCACGCCAGGTGGGGGTGGCCCGGTGCACAAAATCCTGCGCCGGCTCTGTGAAATGCTCAGCCAGGCTGCCAGGTGTAAAAAAGTATTAATAATTAGGCCTACCGATAATACAGTAATACAGTAATAATACAATAGGCAGATACCAGATAGGCCCTAATACAGTAATAAAAATATTTCGACGCCGGCCACCGGCTGCGTCGACAGGCCGAGTGCAGCAACTCTATTACAGTATTATTGCTGTATGGCCAATACCAGAATACAGCATATTATTGCAAATTATGCAATAATAACACTACACAGAAATAATACAGTAATACATAATAGACTACAGCAGTACAGGACCGAGGCTATCAGATACCGGTAACTACTGAACTAACTGACTAACAGTGAGTGACAGTACAGTTGTAGCGTAGGCATAAAACATAATAAAGGACAGACAAGCGACAGCGTAGAGAACTCCTGATTTATCTTTAATTAATTTCTTTATTTAACTAAGTTATTAGAAGCTTCTTGTAGGAAGTAATTAAGAAACAACCATTTTTTATAAAGAGAATCAAGTAGGCCCACTAAATTTAGTGGGCTGCTGCAGCATACCAGGCAGCCAGGTCGTATTATAGTAGGTCATGCTACAAGTCCCTCAATTTTGGTCCAAATTTCTTGAAACCAACTTTTTTGGACTCAGCGTGATCGACTCTACAAAAATTTTCTTATAGAATTTTTAATTAGCAATTTTTATTTTAATTAATTAATTTACTAGTAATTTTGTGCTTAGTAATTAATTAATTATCATATTTTTAATTAAAATTGGCTAATTAGAAAAAATGGTAATATTTATCAAAATTCCATAAGATAACTTTTAAAGAGCTTCCAAAGCTCATTCGAATGAGCCATAAACGAAGAAAATTTGTTAAGAAATGACGGAGGAGTCATAGTAATTTGAAAATAAAAAATGTTATTCCGAGAAAATGCCCTTCAAAGTTTAAACCGTCCCGCCAAAAGTGGCTGTCTGTGTTCTGGTTGGTTAATTATTTCTGGTATGAAGGATGCACACCAAAGAGGGGGCCTTTGGGGTCGCTGAATCCATTTCCGATGTCAGTTTTAATGTTTGGTGGAATCTAGTCTGTCTGTCTGTCTGTCGGTCTTCTGTCTTTCTTACAATTTGACGGACAGACCGACATACGGAAAAACAGTTATAACTCGAGAACTAAAGCAGGTCTCACTAAGCGGTTTTCAGATTTGTAATCCTCATTAAATTCTACTCTAGACGAAATAAAGAAACAAGAATTTCAAAATTTGAGCAAAGCGGGGGTATTCCGGTATTTATCCCCCCCCCTTAATGAAACCTATCAGCCTCCAATAATTGGAGATCAATTCTCGCTGTATGACCTGTTATATTTAGTACACCTTGAACATTTATAGGTGACCGTACCGAGAAGAAGACCCATTACGCAAAACCACACATTGTAGGCCTACATCTATTACACATGCACATTATTACTAATATAATAATTAATACATATATATTCGACACTATTTCCAAGAGATAATATACTGTATATACTGTAATAACGTTTTATTTATAATAGATATACAGTGGAAATGAAGTCAGTTGAAGATGTTGGTGTCTATGACTGTTGCATTTACGATACGAACACTTCTAATATAGCTTACGTATCGACAGTAATAGCCGAAACTGTAGACAAAAAGGCGCCGGCCCGCCATCAAGGGCAAACTACCGACCAGAACTTTATGTCAGGAATTATTGAGAATGTGGGTAGTTAGTTTTGCTTTATGTTTTATGTAACAGCCTCTTGAACTTACAATGTTTAGTATAATGAATGGGTTAAATGACTTTAACGCCCATGTGGTGAAGAATACTAGGATTTCACTTTTTTGTTGACTTTTTATTCGAATTTTATAAATGAAGATGTTATATTTTTTTAAATTTATCTTTATTAATTGTTTTATAGCGCTAATTTGTGTCTTATAAAGCCGATGTGAAGCCCATGTGAAGAATACCAGGTTTTCAACAAAAACATGGGGGTAACTGCAAAGTGAAATAATATAATGACAGAAAATCTGGTATTCTTCACCTGGGCCGACTTAACGGTTACGCAATAACGATAATTCCTACATTTATTCACAATTTCACAATAACTATTTGCAGCCACTCTATGCAGTAATCGCGATTATTTGGGTTGGAATTATACTAACCGGTGTCGGATTCCTAATCTCTCGGAAGAGGCAAAAAGGCAAGGAGGTTAATGAACCAGCTGACCCCGAACTGGACGCGTTAATGGCCTTAACAATAGATGGTAACACAGGGGGGAAGAAGAAGAAACATAAACACAAGCACAAGCACAAAGATAAGCACAAGCATAAACATCATCATAAAGAGGAAGACAGTGGCGATGATAACTGAAAGATTCAATGAACACGGTGTGTCATTAAATTGTCATGTTTTGCATTGGTGGCTTTAGTTATGTCAGCACCCCTTTTGTTTTTTTGAAAAAGGACTCATTTTAAATAATTTATAAAATTATTCATAAATCTTACTTATAATTATATTTGTTTTTATTGTTGTAATTATTATTTTATACGACGTATTGTAAAATGTAAATTAAGTACGTAAACATACGGAACTTTGTATTATCATCATCTTTTATAACTTTATTTTACAACCAAATCATACATTATTTGACACACATTTAAACTCTCAGTCAGACAGCGTCGCAAATCGGTGCCTATAACGCTTCGGTTTTCTTACTAATATGTTTACGAGCAGTGTCAATTCTAGAATTCTTGTGGTGATTACAACCTGTAAAAATGAAGGCCTAAATGTTAAATTACATGACTAGTCATTAATAATAATAATTAATGGGCCTGCAGGAATGGGTGCGTTGTATATTCAATTCATGATAGTTGTTATGGTTAACCAACTTTATAGTAAGATTTAAAGATATCCTTTTCTATCAAATATATCGTTTTATTTAGAAAAAAATGTGCAGTGAAATTTAGCGGGGATTTGCGGGTGCCCCAAATTAAATAAAGCGATGGTTATTAAATGTTTCACAAGTGTTAAGTGACCGGGGGGGGGGGGGGGGGGTATAATATTTCGAGGCGCAAAGATGAAAGATAAATGTGACAAAAAATTGTTCGGTTTTGAAGAACAGGGCGGTCCGCGGTCCGCGGTGGTGGTGGTGGTGGTGCAGAGCTGTTGAGTAAACGGAGGTAGCGAGTGAGTCAAGGTAAAAAAGCCTAGTAGATCAGGGCATCACAAAGTAGTGAACTTTGCAACAAATATAATATTAGTTTCATTCCGTAATAACATTTCGAAAAGTCTACCAATAAAAACTAATCTTTTGTTGTTAAATTTTTGCGTTTGCATTTACCTGCACCGGTACAGTGAGCTCTTAGGTGATCTATTTCAAATAATTTTAGCGTCAAGACCATAGACTGTGTTTGTAGCACAAGCTTTTACAGTATACAGGACTAGTTAGTATTTATATTGTGACAGCTATAATGTAAGCCTTCCGCCAAAATGTAGCTTTGTAGCCTACATTTTAAGTATATAGCCAGTTGTTTCTCATTTGAAAATAACCCCAACCCCAATTGTCGTATTATTAAAAAAATAAATAGTACTTGAATGAATCCATACAGGATTACCAGTGATAAATATTTAATATACTGATATAGCACATCCTTCATTAATAAAACAATTAAATAATTATTTAACTAAATATACATAATCATCCATTAATAATAATACATTCAAATCGAATACAAAACATTCTAAAAAAATTTCTAAGGGTCACACACAATATTATTAAAGGCTATCTGCGTTGGAATTCTTAGCAATAATAATAATAATTTACTAAAAACATAACCTATAATTAAAAAAAAGAACTAGTACAGATCAATATCACAAATTATTGTACATTACAGTTGCACTAAAACTTAGGCACTGTGGTTTGTTTTAGGATAAATATTATTAATATTTGGTAATTATTGGTGATGGCTAGTTAATCTCAAACTACTAATCGAATTTATTAATAAATACTATACCGTGTAACCACACTGGTACAACAAACAGAACCACTTTCATTGCACGGTAAACCTGTACGCCAAATATAAATATTGACAGATGTTGCCAAGTAACCGCAGTATTAACCAATACACTAATCTACGCCGCCTCTAAAACATCTAAATCTTCTTCTTAGCGGTAGTGATAACTGCGTATATACCGTTTTATACGTTATCGTTATACGGTATATTTTATTCCCGCTAAGTCAACATTGAGATAGAGTTAGTAAGTCAACATATTGAGTTACTAAGTCAGCATATTGAGTTAGTAAGTCAACATATTGAGTTAGTAAGTCAATATATTGAGTTAGTAATTCAATATATTGAGTTACTAAGTCAATATATTGAGTTACTAAGTCAGCATATTGAGTTAGCGAGATAGAGTTACTAAGTCAACATATTGAGTTAGTAATTCAATATATTGAGTTACTAAGTCAATATATTGAGTTACTAAGTCAGCATATTGAGTTAGTGAGATAGAGTTACTAAGTCAACATATTGAGTTAGTAAGTCAATATCTTGAATTAGTAAGTCAACATATTGAGTTAGTAAGTATATATATTGAGTTACTAAGTCAGCATATTGAGTTAGTGAGATAGAGTTACTAAGTCAACATATTGAGTTAGTAATTCAATATATTGAGTTACTAAGTCAATATATTGAGTTACTAAGTCAGCATATTGAGTTAGTGAGATAGAGTTACTAAGTCAACATATTGAGTTAGTAATTCAATATCTTGAATTAGTAAGTCAACATATTGAGTTAGTAAGTCAATATATTGAGTTACTAAGTCAGCATATTGAGTTAGTGAGATAGAGTTACTAAGTCAACATATTGAGTTAGTAAGTCAATATATTGAATTAGTAAGTCAATATATTGAGTTAGTAAGTCAATATATTGAGTTAGTAAGTCAATATATTGAGTTAGTAATTCAATATATTGAGTTACTAAGTCAATATATTGAGTTACTAAGTCAGCATATTGAGTTAGTGAGATAGAGTTACTAAGTCAACATATTGAGTTAGTAAGACAATATATTGAGTTACTAAGTCAGCATATTGAGTTAGTGAGATAGAGTTACTAAGTCAACATATTGAGTTAGTAATTCAATATATTGAGTTACTAAGTCAACATATTGAGTTACTAAGTCAGCATATTGAGTTAGTGAGATAGAGTTACTAAGTCAACATATTGAGTTAGTAATTCAATATATTGAGTTACTAAGTCAACATATTGAGTTACTAAGTCAGCATATTGAGTTAGTGAGATAGAGTTACTAAGTCAACATATTGAGTTAGTAATTCAATATATTGAGTTACTAAGTCAATATATTGAGTTACTAAGTCAATATATTGAGTTACTAAGTCAATATATTGAGTTACTAAGTCAGCATATTGAGTTAGTGAGATAGAGTTATTAAGTCAACATATTGAGTTAGTAATTCAATATATTGAGTTACTAAGTCAACATATTGAGTTACTAAGTCAGCATATTGAGTTAGTGAGATAGAGTTACTAAGTCAACATATTGAGTTAGTAATTCAATATATTGAGTTACTAAGTCAATATATTGAGTTACTAAGTCAATATATTGAGTTACTAAGTCAGCATATTGAGTTAGTGAGATAGAGTTACTAAGTCAACATATTGAGTTAGTAATTCAATATATTGAGTTACTAAGTCAATATATTGAGTTACTAAGTCAATATATTGAGTTACTAAGTCAGCATATTGAGTTAGTGAGATAGAGTTACTAAGTCAACATATTGAGTTAGTAATTCAATATATTGAGTTACTAAGTCAGCATATTGAGTTAGTGAGATAGAGTTACTAAGTCAACATATTGAGTTAGTAAGACAATATATTGAGTTACTTAGTCAATATAATGGAATTATTGAGTCAGTAAGATGATATAATTATTGAATTTATAATTAAAACTGAAGATTTCATTTGATGTTCGAGGCTCCGCACTAATCGCAATATGAGGGTCGTACTATAAATCATTATAATATAAAATCTAAAGATGAAATTGCAAAGCATATTAAACACATTACAGATGAATTAAATCGATATTATTGAATACATGGAGTATTAATTGCTACTAATTATAATTTGGTGTTGTTCTATTTGACTGCGTGGAGTTTGTACGAGCCCTTATGGCTAGACAGACGGGTTTTGTAGACTTCCATATTGTCTGGTAACATTGGGTATCAGTGCGTGAGTGAATGCAAAGACTTCACGACATACAATTGTTTGGTGGCAATAACATCTGTCATGCACGCACTTACTACACTGTGACATGAATTGCTATGCTATTGTATGCAATCCTTACAAGCTTCCAACTTACTCAAGAATATCTTTCTTTACACCCTGAAAACCACATTAATATATAATTATTGTTACCTGAAAGCCACATTATTAAATTATTGTTAGTTATAGCTTAGTTTATTAATTTATTTCATTAAACTGTTAATTTTACTTTGTGAGAAATAAATACTTGCGAGCGAGGCCTGATTTGAAAAATATTTTTTCGATCATTCTCAAAATGCAATTCGTATCAAATCGTTTGGATAATTGGTTCGTATTTTTGTACTGTAACTGTATCCTGTCCCTGATTTCAACCCTCGAAAAATTCATAACTCAATTTAAGCAGCAGCTTCGTCAAGCGGTGACATTCCTGGGCTTCCAATCAGGAGTCCCTGGTTCGATCCCTAGATGTGGTAGTACTGTTTGGGCAAAGTGCTTTAAGAACCTCCACCTTTACAGGTCGATAAATGAGAACAAGGCATGAAGGCAACTTTTTAAACAGAGGGGTAGGGTTTACTGTGGAAGATCACCCTGGTGGTGAACAGACATTCCTTTAGGAAAGAGTGGGAGGGTTTACTGTGAAAGATCACCCTGGTGGTGAACAGGCATTCTTTTAGGAAACAGAGTGGAAGGGTTTACTGTGGAAGATCACCCTGGTGGTGAACAGGCATTCTTTTAGGAAACAGAGTGGAAGGGTTTACTGTGGAAGATCACCCTGGTGGTGAACAGACATTCCTTTAGGAAAGAGTGGGAGGGTTTACTGTGGAAGATCACCCTGGTGGTGAACAGGCATTCTTTTAGGAAACAGAGTGGAATGGTTTACTGTGAAAGATCACCCTGGTGGTGAACAGGCATTCTTTTAGGAAACAGAGTGGAAGGGTTTACTGTGGAAGATCACCCTGGTGGTGAACAGACATTCCTTTAGGAAAGAGTGGGAGGGTTTACTGTGGAAGATCACCCTGGTGGTGAACAGGCATTCTTTTAGGAAACAGAGTGGAAGGGTTTACTGTGGAAGATCACCCTGGTGGTGAACAGACATTCCTTTAGGAAAGAGTGGGGGGGGGGGGGGGGGGGGGGGTTTATTGTGGAAGATCACCCATGGTGGTGAACAGGCATTCTTTTAGGAAACAGAGTGGAATGGTTTACTGTGAAAGATCACCCTGGTGGTGAACACTGAACAGGCATTCTTTTAGGAAACAGAGTGGAAGGGTTTACTGTGGAAGAACACCCTGGTGGTGAACAGACATTCCTTTAGGAAAGAGTGGGAGGGTTTACTGTGGAAGATCACCCTGGTGGTGAACAGGCATTCTTTTAGGAAACAGAGTGGAAGGGTTTACTGTGGAAGATCACCCTGGTGGTGAACAGACATTCCTTTAGGAAAGAGTGGGGGGGTTTATTGTGGAAGATCACCCATGGTGGTGAACAGGCATTCTTTTAGGAAACAGAGTGGAATGGTTTACTGTGAAAGATCACCCTGGTGGTGAACAGGCATTCTTTTAGGAAACAGAGTGGAAGGGTTTACTGTGGAAGATCACCCATGGTGCTGAACAGGCATTCTTTTAGGAAACAGAGTGGAAGGGTTTACTGTGGAAGATCACCCTGGTGGTGAACAGGCATTCCTTTGGGAAACAGAGTGGCAGGGTTTACTGTGGAAGAGCACCCATGGTGGTGAACAGGGATTCTTCCTTGGCATAATGAATCTAAAAATTATCCTATTTATAACGTCAAACTCTTTACTGACCAGGTATTGACTAAATTTTACTACTATGTACTATATTGTACTATCTATAGGGATGCAAAAATTATACAAAGATAAATAAATAAACAATTATTACTTAAAATGAATTGATGAGCTATTCTACTTGAAATATAATTACAAAAATTTATACATAATAACTGTTATTAAAAAGGACAATATTGCTGGTGCATGACAAGTTATTGGCTAGAAGTAATAGTTGAGTGAAGGGTATAGAGGTACTCTGAATAAGTGGCGGGTTGTGTTTTTTTGTTGTAATAAAATCCAATAATTCATTTATTTATTTGTAGTGCCAAAAAATAATAGGATTCTCTTAAATCATTGAGAATTTATGTGTATTTGAATGGATTGGATATCCAGCTATATATGTATAAGGGGCAAATATCAAACGCGATTAAGTATAAAATAGTTTTCCGCGGGAAATGAAACTGTCTTTTTCCGCGTTTTAATAAGTAGCAGAGACCGACGTTCAATTCAGGGCAGTTCAATACTGTATCACTTTGGAATTAATTGTTTCTAGCCAAAATATTTCTTCGAGCACCAACCCTATTGAGGCATTTTAGTTAAAATCAAAGCACAAACATATTATTGGATGGTATAATGACATCTTATTATGTTCCAGAATAATAATTTCTTAATTCAGGTACACGATCCATCCTCAAATTATTATACGAAAATCCTAATGATATTATTTTGTACCAGAAATGTATGGATTACCATCATACTCCCCCCCTAAATTCAACCACCATTTCTGGAGCCCCCACCATAATTTTTTTTAATTTCAATCAAATGCGACGAAATTTGGTATGGCAGTTAAATACATTATCTTACTGCTGGCAGGGCCGGAGTTTTCAATTTTCTAATTATTTACCAATAACAAGCCGTTAAAAATGCATATTGAGTAATATGAAGTATTTAACAATCTCTGTTGGCTTTATTATAAGTCTTTGGAATGAAATTCCAGGTCTCCATCTGCAGATTCCGAATCTGAAAACCGTTTTAAATTTCACCAACAACTTCCGGGGATAATCGAAATTCAAATCTGCACCTTTTGGCGCGTAAATCAATATAATTTCAATATTCTTTTTTACTCAGTTCTAGAATATTAATTACATGTGTAACTTTAGGAAAATGCCTTTCTAGTAAACGTAACGTAATGAATAAACAAAACGCTTCAATAAAGGTTAAACTAAATAATAATTAATATTCTAGAATAAAGACAAAAAAACATTAGAATTAATACCGACTGAAGTCCCAAAAATATCTTTAGTGTGTTTTTTTAGTTACAATAATAATTGTGAGGGTGGCGGGGATGTACCTGAATTATGAATTCTAGAATTATTAAGGTGTATTTATAGTGTGAGAAGCACTACAAAGCGTTAATAAACGGTTACTTAACTACCGGTATGTTAATTTACTTCTTAATTAAAAATATTATGCAATTAACATCTGGGTGAACCTTTAAATAATAGGGGAAGTGTTAGCAGGGTAAACTACGGCGCTGGTTCAAATCCGACAGGGAGACACTTTGGTTATTAATTGGCACAATCCAGCCACCGCAATAATTCGTGGTAAACAAAACGATTGGACTAATGTAAATCCACTCAATGCAACTTAAAGGCGAACCCAACACTCTCATCCACGTCCAACGATATGTCCCGTAGGTTAGATACATCGAACATGGGGCTGGTTAACTCGGTCCCGATGCTGTAGTCCTGGCTGTCGTAGTTGGCCAGGAACTCGAGATCCTCGACTAAACTCTGCGAGGTTTCCGAGATCCGCGAGCCATCGGCGGTAGTCGCCGCTGAAGAGGAGGAAACAAACCCGTTAAACGGGTCTACTAGATACCCGGCCGGGTGGGTCACATCCGTTGCTCGATCACCATGATGGGTTACTCCAGTTGAAGGAATTCCTGGATGGGTTATAGCCGCAGTTGGGATGTAGTCCGGGTGTATGCGCGTTGCTTGGTTACCGTACTGAGTTACAGCCGTTGCTGGGTTTCCGTACTGAGTTAAATCCGTTGCTGGGTTACCGAATTGAATTAAACCCGTTGCAGGGTTATCAAACTGAGTTACATTAGTTGCTGGGTTACCAAACTGAGTCACATCAAATGCTGGGTTACAAAACTGAGCCACATCAGTTCCTTGGTTACCAAACTGAGCCACATCAGTTCCTTGGTTACCAAACTGAGCCACATCAGTTCCTTGGTTACCAAACTGAGTCTCAGCCGTTGCTGGGTTACCAAACTGATTCACAGCCGTTGCTGGGTTACCAAACTGATTCACAGCCGTTGCTGGGTTACCAAACTGAGTCTCATCCGTTGCTGGGTTACCAAACTGATTCACAGCCGTTGCTGGGTTACCAAACTGAGTCTCAGCCTTTGATGAATAACCATAGGAGTTGACTTCTCTACCAAGAAACGCAGATGGGTTGGTTGAACTCGGGGTGCTGGATGTTAGCAATGGGTGGCTGTGGCCCGTAGAATGGGTGGCGGTATACGGGTGATACACGGAATGGAGTCTGTAAAACAAACCAAATCTATGTCAGTTTCTAACAATGGGTGTAATTACGGGTACGTAAGTTGGCTTACTCAGACATCTTAAAGAATTATAAAGAACCTACCGTGAGATACATTAATAACTTACTGAGTGGCAGGATTATCTACGGTTTCGTAAGCTTTATTAATAAATTACTGAGTGGCGGGATTATCTACGGTTTCGTAAGCTTTATTAATAACTTACTGAGTGGCGGGATTATCTACGGATTCGTAAGCTTTATTAATAACTTACTGAGTGGCAGGATTATCTACGGTTTCGTAAGCTTTATTAATAACTTACTGAGTGGCGGGATTATCTACGGATTCGTAAGCTTTATTAATAACTTACTGAGTGGCAGGATTATCTACGGATTCGTAAGCTTTATTAATAAATTACTGAGTGGCGGGATTATCTACGGTTTCGTAAGCTTTATTAATAACTTACTGAGTGGCGGGATTATCTACGGATTCGTAAGCTTTATTAAGGAATCCTGATAGATAATCCAGTGTTGTTGAATCTCCAATATTTATATTGTGGGTTGATTCCTTATGAATACCTGAAACACAAAATAAAGGTCAAGGACACGCGATATGCGATGGTTTACATTTGGTATTTTGTTCGCGGTATTTCAACTTTCCATAACGCGAGTTGAATAATTTTGTATTTTATTAAAATTGATTATTCCGATATTACTACTGGGTGCGGGACCATGGGTTTTGGGCACATTCAATAAACTGGGGGCGATTTATGGGCGAACTTTGGGGCAACTTACAGGGTACGGGAATAATTTCATAGTTATAAGGGCCAGGGGGGATGGAAAATGCAAGCAGTATTCAGGTTAGCCTGAGTACTATTAGGCCCTGGCCAACTTCCTGCTGCCTGTAGGGGTGGATTTGGTAATGCGCCAGGCCTAAAGGACAAGGACTGCCCTTAGCGGTCCCTGGCCAACAGCAGCCATTACGAGACTGAAAAGAACTCGGACCGCTGACTGCTTGTGTCAGGGATTTGCGACGGGCACCGACGGCCCCTTAGTAGCCAAGCCGTTCTGGTTCTCGATGATCGAACCCCGGGGTTCGTGAGGGGTGGAGCGGACACGCGAATGGGTGGCCAACTAACGACTGCCCCCTGACCTAAGCCGTACT
>JAUCBJ010004925.1:0-60060 GCA_032718475.1 Nemertoderma westbladi | reverse complement strand
ACCTTCTTTGCTGTTGCACGAATAAGAGGATATCTATGGAACGTTATCGATTTAGCAATTTTCCAGAAGAATTGGTGCTAAGGGTAGGCTGATATATCATAAAATAGCGGATTGTTTGAAGTACTTACAATGGAAATATGTACCATTATTCCACAAAATTTATTCATTTAGATACTCTTGACTTATTAGGGTTAGGGTTGTTAGGGACATGACAAACTAACTATAAATAAAACAAAACAAATATATATAATGTCATTTCATTTAGGTAAATATGTAAACATTGTGAAAATGAGTACCTTTTACAATGAGTACAAAAATGAGTACATTTATTGGTCTGATGATATTAGGGTTAGGTACATAACATATTATGCATGCCTTTATTGGTCTGATGATGTTGACGGCAGTTATGAAAAAGCCTTGCATTCAGGATTATTGGGGGATACAAACTATTATTGCAACACCATATTTCTCATCCATTATGGCTCGTGATCACTACATTAGTATATTGCATTGGCTCCGGTTCTCGGATCCTAGTCATGTTGATCCTAAGATGAAATCTTCTCGACTGGAAGATTTTATGGTAGAACTTCATAAAATCTTAGAAGTCTACATTCCAGATAAGTTGATAGTTGATGTCTCTTGACGAGACCCTACTGCTCTACAAAGGGTGGCTTCATTTCAATGATTCATATGTACTAAAAGGGCGCAATTTGGAATAAAGTCGTTTATTTTATGTGATTCACGTGGGTACTTCTTAGGGATTATTGTTTATTATGGGGCAAAAACTGAAATTGAAATATTTGAACAGAACTCAGAGCATTTCTCGAAATCTGAGAAAGTTGTTGTTGCACTATTGAGTAAATGTAACTTGTTGGATAAGGGTTACAATATAAACTTAGATAAGTAGTACTGCTGCCTTCTTTTAGCTCAGTATTAACAACTTCGAGTCACTGGAATGAGGGGAACCATCAATCAAAATCGAGATGTACCCGATACCCTCAAGGATAAAGAAGTTGCTAAAATTTCTTCATCATCGGAATGACAATGGAGATGGGGCAGTACTGATGATAAAATTTCCTGACAAGATACTTTATTACCACCATTGATCATTCTGGAGAAGTCTGCGTTATGTTGTTGGTGATTTATTCCATACAAAAAACCAGTTGCAATTGATAACTATAATTATAATATGGGCAGGGTAGATGTTATGGACCAGATCCTCTCCTTGGTAAATCACTGTCGGAAGTCATATATGTAGTCGAAAAAGATTGGACTGCATTTGATTCAACGATTACTACTCAATGCGTATATTATGTACAAAACAGAACAAAGCTAACTCGTCTTTGGTTCCCGACGTTCTCATTAAATGCTATAGAGCTTCTCACGAAAGTAAAATCAACTTACACCCCATCGTCTAAGAAAAAAGAAGGTGGCAGCAAGACAGACACGAACAGTTGCATCACCGACCACTACCATTCATGAGATCATGAAAATTCCAGTTGATGGAAATACTCTAGATTTCTTTGTGGATCTTGCCCTGATAAACCTGGACTTTGTTTGGGAAAATGTTTCCAAATTCATCACTCACAATAGGCAGGCCCGATGTACTAATCCCATGGACTACATCCTCCGGGTGTGCAACCCACACGAGTCAGAACTCGCTCCGATCCGGTCGATGTTGGTCAACCGATACATCCCCTCTCTCTTCGGTTCGACCCCCAGCCCAGCCCTCGATTGGCTCCTGCTTCTCCCAGTCCGACACGGTGGTCTGGGCATCCGGGACCCCATCGAGCGATCCGGGCCGGCCCATCTCACATCGACTTCCGGTACTGCGAGGATTGTGGAGGCCATAGAGACTGGCAGGCGTCTCCACGTCACTGACCACGTCGCCTGCCTCAAGACAGCCCTTGTCGAGTGTCGACAGACACAGCGCCGCCTGCAAGGCCAAATTCGAGGCCTCTCTGGCGGCGTTCCCACCTGATCGGCACCGAACTGTCAGCCGGGCGGCGAAATACAATACTGGTGGATGGCTCTCCATGCAACCCTCGCCCATAGACCACACCAACCTGGACCCGCAGTCTTTTCGGGACAACCTCGCGTTGCGGTATAGTATGGCGCCCCCAGACCTTCCAGTAAACTGCGAGGACTGCGGCGAGCCCTTCGACACTGCGCACGCACTCAGCTGCAAGGTCGGAGGGCTAGTTATTCGCCGGCACAATGAGATCCGGGACGTGTTTGGTGACCTTCTTGCGGAGGCCTTCGGTGCGACTAACGTCGAGTGGGAGGGTCACCCTGCCTGAAGGTCACCTGGTCTCGGTTGAGCAGGCGGTGGAGGGGGTGAGGGCGGATTTGGTATCCAGGGGTGTTTGGGCGAACCAGGTAGTGGCGTCTTTCGACGTATCGATTATAAATCTCGACGCCACTTCCTATGTTCGCTCCAACGCCTCAACACGGAGACCTTACTCGCCCAGAGGGAGCGGGTCAAGCGGGCCCACTACCAGGAGGCCTGCGAATCCCGCAGGATGCACTTCACCCCGTTGGTGTGTTCCACCGACGGTGTGTGGGGTGCGGAGGCGGCTGTATTCATCCGGCACCTTGCAGAGACCCTATGCTCTAAGAGGGTCGGGATGAGACAGCGGGGTTTGGGAGAGGTTTTGGGTGTGGTGAGGCGGCGGCTGCAGTTTGGTCTCCTTCGGGCGACCTCTCTGTGCCTCCGGGGTGGTAGGAGGCCGTGGCGGGGCCTCGGGTTTGGGGATGGGGCGGGGATTCGGGGTGTTGACCCAGATATGTACTGATTACATATCTGTTTCTTTATTGTAAATATTTATTGTTAACCTGTGCTTCAATCTTAATTATTCTACTTAATTAATTTGTGATCATTTGTGCTTCGCCTGATTTTATAATTTAGTAATGGAATAATAAATTGATTAATAATACAAAAAAAAAACTAATCCCATATTTTACATGGTAATTTATATTATTACAACAATTATTTCATCAAGATGTTATGCTTTCTTACACGTTTTGACACGTTTTGACAGACAGTCATAGTAGATCAGGAAAAATAAGAAATCTGATATCAGAAAGAAATTAAATCAGAGACCAGGAAAACCCCAATTGTAAACATTTTAGCTAGATGCTACTATGCTTTCTTACATTTTGATGGACAGACCGACACAGACAGTAATACTAGATTACGCCAAATATTAAATCATAACATCAGTAATGAAATCACAGACCTGGAAAACCCCCATAATAAATATGGATGGCTAGATGGCATTATTTATTTTATTTTGAAATAGAGACTGACAAACAGACAGACAGCAGACAGACAGTCATACTAGATTAAGCCAAATATTTAATCTGACATCAGAAATTAAATCACAGACCTGGAGAACAAATATTTTAGCTTGATGGCATTATTTCTTACATTTTGACAGAGAGACATATTATCGGTCTGTCTTCTCATATTTGTCAGCTCCTGGGCATGCCAAATATATATCAGTTCAGGAAGCAAGGGGCTAACCCATGAAAGGTAAATACTTGGTAGTTTTGATGATGGATTGACAGGGATTCAGGAAACTATAGTCAACTTAATGAGGAATATTGACCAGACTTGGAAACTCCTATAGTTAGCAATATAAACAATGATAAGAGTGATTATTTACAAGAGTCAATTATATTCATACTGATAAATATTCAGTTAGTGAATTTTCAAATATCAAGAGGAAGAAAATAACGGCACAATCGAAATGATCAGCTGGACATGTCGATTGTATAAAAAAGTAAAGTTAAAGATGTATCGATTGTATAAAAAAGTAAAGTTAAAGATGTAAAGTATGAGTAGGGTAAATAAATATCATCTTCGCATCAATTCCTGCAAAGGCATTAATTGAAAGTATTAAAGCACAGGAGTCTAGTCTGTACTTATCAGTATCGGTTGGTCTCTTATTAAAGATAATGTTTATAAGGAAATTTGAAACATGTATAGTGATGGTTACAAAAAGAAATGCAATTGTTAAAATTGGAATAACGACGAGCATTAAAAATTTACCAAAACCTTGTATTGAGAATGATCGAGTATAGGTTGAGTATAAATTGAGCAAAGATCTAAATAGATATAAATAGAGCTAATTAAATATATTTAATAACCAGGCTCAAAATGTAACTATTTCGTTCAAGAAAATAACAATAATCTACTCTTTATAATAATATTATGATGAGAAAATTTTTACAATCCGAGCGCGTGCAAGGATTGCGATATGAGAGGCAAATAACAATCTTATCAAGAGCTATATAGCGATATTTTAGAATATTTATATATTAAATGCCAGTACATCATAAATATTTATTTTTTTTACTGGAAAGTAATGGTACTTCGTGATCTAACTCTTACAGGTATGGTGGTTGTATGTGTTGGTAAATCTGGCTATTTAATTTCTGCCTGCTATAGAAAGCATCATCATCCTTCATATAAAGTCATAATCTGCTTGAATGTGGCGGCGTATAAGATTACACACCTTATAATACATCTGTTCCACCAGCCGAGTTAAAGATTATTACAATTTTCGAATAAATCCATTCAGTTCTTTGACACAGAATTAATGTTTAGAACAAAGGCTTTCCAAAATTCATACTTATATAAAAAATTAAAACAAGTATTTTCTAGTAAGTTTTTTAGTTTTGCGACAGCTTACTGGTTTTTCTCGGCAGCCCACTACTTGTTCAATAGATAATAAAAAAAATATAATTAATTAATAATAAAAAAATATATTTAATTATTAATATAATATAATGTATAATAAATTATAATTAATAATATATAATAAATAAAATATAATTAATTAATAATAAAAAAATATATTTCATTATTAATAGAATATAATGTATAATAAATCTAATTTGAGGACTTGTTCTAAGTGATAATTCTTGATCTCAACCTGAGCTTATTGAACCACTACTGATGTGATCTTCATTGGCATCTGATGTGGATTCACCAGAAATGCCACCTAGGTGAAGTTTGACAAGGTCTATTACCAGGACACTTTAATTTGTAGAATCTATAAAATACACAAATTAAGCTAATTTCTAGTCCTCCAAAATCTTTTGATAAATCGTAAATCAAATCAAACAAAATCTTTAATTGAAGTTAATTTCTAACCCCTACTTAATAAACTTGTTATTAGCATCGAATGAGTGCATTATAAATTCCAACAAACAGACAAATAATACAAAACACTTAAGCCTACATGAATTTTGATTTTGTTATATTTAGTATTAAAAGTTCTTCAAACTGCCGCGCATGAAAGCATGCCTCCTGGGAAAAATTATTCAAGCTGCTTCGATTTTCGTTTTTAATAACCCGAATTCTTGTAAAATCAGATTCCACTGGAGCAGTATTAGGCAAAACCATTGTTAGTCAATCCAACTGTCGTCGATCATCATCAGGCCATTCTTCAAATATTCTCAGCGCACGAGCACGAGGTGTATTGACTCCATCTTCACCATTGACTTCTTCATCTTCTTCCAGCTCAAACAGAGTGTTGCTGATAATACCATTTAGGATAGCTTTTGAGATCAGAAACTTTGTAGACACTACTTGTTGGTCAACTGGAAAGTTGGAGTATTGGAGTCGAACATCAACTTTGCCTTTGAAAAAGGTTTTCTTGTTGTCGTTGTACAACTTTTGGTACAGCGCCCACAACTCAGCATGTTGGTTCAGATGTGAACAGTATCCAGTCTGATGAAACACACTGAAGTACTGTACTTTCTGCATACGCGCTCGCTCGCATGCCTCAACCTCGCTCATCGCTCCTGTAAAATGTACAAGTCAACCATGTGTGGATCAAGATCGGAGCTACCTCTTTGTCTACAATGCAAATACAATGTCTGCAATGATTAGTTTGATGAAACATACCAGCTGTATGCCATATACACCTCGCTTGGGTTAGTTAGAGTTAAAAAACTAAAATCGAATTTTTTGCCATCAGTTCAGAATAGGGGGTGTTTTACAAAACAATTATTATAATTGAGGGCTAAAAAGGGCGGATGTTATCAGATGTCAAGTTCAGCTATACCCTGTTTGTCTGATAGTCATGAAAAAACCTTATTTTATAGTACCCTTATTTTCTAGTACTCCAAAATCTTGATTTCTAGCGAATTTATAGATTATTGAAAATTCTACAAATTAAAGTGGCCTGTCTATTACACATTTTTTAGTGGTTGGTGGGGCTGATCATCATTGTCACTAAGCACAAACTCGTTATGAATTTGGGTTGGAGATGGAGACTCACTGTTTAAATCACGTAAACGCTACTGGATCAATGCGGCTGGTACGTACTGGTTGTGGACCCGGACTGGGATGTATGTGTGAGGAACTGGAACAATTTTTATCCCCCTTATCATTGCATCTTAGTTGCAATAGCAACTGCCTGAATGTGTTTAAATTAATATACGCATGGTCTCAATCAGCCTTCTCCAAAATTTTCAGCTTTTTTGCAACAAGGATGCTGCTGCCAAACATAAAACTTTATGAACATTTCTATCTTTGTTTATTTTCTTTTAAAATTTTCTCTGGCAGCTTCACAGAAAATATGCACAGCTACTTGAGTATCTTCAGTGATTTCATCAACTCTGTAAGTGTTTTAGAACTGTAAGTGTTTTAGAAGTGGCCAATACCATAGATGCAGGATAGTAAACTATCTAGTACTACTACTAGGATCGGCATGCTGCATTTCAGTTGCATTTTAAAGAATGCTGTGCCGGCTTGTCGACAAAATTGCGCCGCCACAACTCCCACCCATGACATTTGCTAGATCATCTGCATCTTCCATGCCAGTGTCCTTTAAGATGCGTCTCAAGAAAGTCATGTGCTGTCCACCTTGCTTATTCACTCCATGAGGCTGCCACACTACAAGATTATGCACTGGTGGTCCTCACGGCGAAAGCAATGTCCTTCAAAGCGGAGGCAATTTTGTTCTAGTGTCAAGATTGGGGGAACCAATGAGACACCTCCAATGTTATATAGTGTCTGGTTGGAGATGTGTGCATTGTACACGGCATAGCATTCTTGTGAATGTGCCATCCAGAGATTTGGTGTCCTCGGCAGTTAGAGCCCAGCATGGACTCCCATAGAGGAGTACTGGAACTAATAATAATAATCGGACTTTACGTTTCCGAATAATTCTCAGTGTCTTCCAAATCCTGGAAAGCCTATTCAAGGCTGTCCATGCCTCTTTCCCTTACGTATTCGAAGGTCCTCACCTGACTTCCGGATCCATGATCCCAGGTAACAGAAGTCATCCACATGCTCAAGCCCTTTGAGCTTATGCTCATCCGATCAGAGACTTGCTGAGGACTTCCAAAGTTAACTGTCAAAATTTTCTTAAGTCTTTCTGGAGTTAATAAAAAGACCAACACTAGAAGCAGCATGTCCCAATGAGCTGAGCAGCCGTTTGGCTCCCTCTAGTGATTCTGAGAGTACTCCCAAGTCATCCGCAAAGTCTAGATCAGTTAGGTACTCCTCCTACAGTTAGGATTTCCTCGACTTCTGGAGCCAGTAGGTGGAGTTATCATCACCCCATCATCATTATGATGATCTAAGGACATGCGTAGAACATAGTCAACCACAATTATGAACAAGAATGGTGCAAGAATATCTCCCTGGAGGACGCCCCATAACACTTCAAATGGTTCTGTGTCACCGTCAACAGTAGACACAAATGTTGTCGAACCATCGTATACTGATCTGATTGCTGCAATAATTTCATCATGAAAGTATGCTGAACATACGTGAGCGAGAGACTGAATCAAAGGCCTTGAAGAAGTCAACAAAGATAACAGCCAGATGCCTGTCTTTCTATTTTGATAACTCTTCAATTATCCTTCTAAGTGCCAAAATGGGCTCCATGCTCTCATGACCTTTACAGAACCCATTCTGGTTTCCACTGAGCAGTCTCTCAATGGGATCCCTGATGCGATTTAATATAATTCTATTGTATAGCTTTGCAGCATTCGAGATCAATGAGATTCCCCGAAAAGAACCATAGAGTGTTAGGTTGCCCCTCTTGGGAACTGGCACCAACTTATTTGTTTTCATTTCTTGTGGGTCTCAGGTATTTTAAAGACCTCAGGGGGAACACCATCCACTCCACTGGCACGATTGGTCTTAATGCTCTTTGCAGCAGCCTTCACTTCTGCAAAGGAGATATCGCCAATGGGAATATCTGGGAGTACAAACTCAGACACTTTTACTTCTATAAAGTTTTCAGGCAATACCCTGTCATTATTGAGGAGCTTTTCAAAGTGGGCCTTCCAACCATTGAGGCGATCGGCTGGTGATTCAGCCTTAACCTTGGTGGTTGGTTGGCTTTTCCGACCAGTAAGCAAGTTGATCGATTTCCATGCCTGGGATGATTGCGTGCTGTCGTCAGCATCATTGATGGCATCAACCTGTTGGTTTAGTAGCTCCTGTAGTTAACAGATTACTGCCTGTTCAGGGACCTAGGGACTCAGGGACCTTAACTGCTTCGCCACAACAAACATCATTGAGAAAGCACTTTATTATATTAGTGCTTTCACAGTGTTTTAAAAGTTGAGGACTTGACGTAACTATCCTCTTGCCCACACAACTATCCATACAACGCCGGGCTCTCTTCCATTTCATTCACCACAGAATCAGTCATGAAAATCAGCATGAAATAAAAGCCCAACCGCAATAATCAACTGTACCATGAACAATTGAGGATATTAACCCTTTTAGTAGTACCGGGCTATAAAATGTTGTACAAATACCGGGGGTGGAGGTCATATTGACAACCCCCCCCCCCCCCCCCCTCAAAAATCTACAAATTTTAACGAAAACATCTGATTTTTTATTTGTACGTTGATTTCACTAGTTTGAATCCGACCGAAAAAAATTATATTGCAGCACCAAAATTACAAGTAGTGAACAAATTAAAAAAAAATTTAAAAGTTACAATTTTCGGTAATTGTTTTTCAATACAGTTTTCTGGGGCGCAAAATCCATTGGAAAATATTTAAAATATATCTGATTACTATAAATGGCTGTTGTAGTCCTCTACGTAGGCAAAAAAATGAAAAAAACAAATAACCAGCACATTTCAATTTGAACACAAAATTTTTAATTCACTTATACGATGCTATAAATTCACATTTTCAGGTTGTCTGGGGCGCTGATTGTAATGCAATACATTTCTAATTTGCGAGATCATTGCTGCTCGTATTTTTCGCCGTAATATGGCAAATTTTAGTGCTAGCACCAAATTTCGTACCTGTCACCCAAAAAGTACAAGGCTCCCCTTCCAAGGTGTATAGAATGTGGTTTGGGATTTTCCTAGTGAGAATGAACAAGTTTTATAATACTTTAGTCCAGTTTTATCGAGTTTCAGTATTAGCCAATCAGAGCCGTCCTTGCAAAGACCCTGACCCTATAAATTTGGAAATTTAGAGCCACTGTACATTTTAGATATCTAGATATATCTCTGTCTGTGTGTTGGAAAAGTTAACAATCTCGTCAGAGCCGTCTTGAATTTACAGTAATCACTCACTTAATCAGTCACACACCGATTCAATCAACTAAGATTGATTAATTACAATTTATTTTAATCTCATCAATCAACCTATCGGTTCATAATAAATGAATATTGATGATAAGTGAACGCATTGCCACCAAAGTTACATACAACTATGAATTACCCGGTTGTAAATAAAACAACCAGTCAATCTAAAAGTCTCCTGGAAAACTTGTTAGGCCACTTGCTCAAAATATAATTGTGGAAATGGATATACAATTGGAAGATTTAAATGTCAATCAATGTATATGAAATATAAAGAAGTCGAAGGAATTCAAATAAACAAATAGCCCTTAGTGCAGGGTGGCATAGGATTTAACGCACAGATTTGTAATTAAGATGTACACTATGAGAAGCACAATCTGAGAAAGAGTTCGCAGAGTTAGTTCGGTTTGGTAGTAATAAGCATGCAGGTAAACGAGAGATAATGACTTCCTGTTTTATTCATTCGGCATTTAGGGCTCTATGAACTGAGGATGCCACAACTTCAGCCAAAAACGGGTGATATTGCTTGGCGGATGAGGATGGTATCGAGCATTTCTTATTATTGTGAGGTTTTAATATTGTTTTTTCCTTCTTTGGTCATTCACGGTTTGACGATGAAACCCTCGTCTTCATCTAGTGGAAATATTTTGACATTGAATGGAGTGAGACAAATGCAGCATGATACTACATTAGGTACACACAGGTCATTCTTGTGCTGGTAAAGGAACCTTGTACAGATACAGTTAGCAGTACCTGCGGTTCTGCCATATTAAGTTTGTCCCTCAGTTATCGGAGAAGTTTGTTTGGGGGAATCCAAACGTTGACCATTTTTAGACTTAAGCACTGATTTGCGTGAAGCGACGCCCTGGCCCCAGCCTAGTAGCGGCCTGCGTGGATTTGTTACCATTACTGGTACCATTGGTAGTTTTATTACCATTGATACCATAGTACCATTGATAGTTTGGGTAAGAGTCTGGTTTTATTGCCTCTTGTGTGACTTTTGCAGGTAGCAGGTGGTGAGTACTTGGGCCCGCTGGGTCTGCCGAGGGTAATGGTTGTATGTTTGACATTGTGAGATTCGGGGGCGAGGAGGATTAGTTTGCAGTGCACAAATAATACTCTTCCCCATGTGTGAGATTAACTTCTGAGAGTCAACATATAATGCATGTCAGTGGCTGGGGATGGGAACCTGTACTTGACTCCCGAGAAGAGGACCGACTGGAATCGTATTCGTAAACATCTGCGTGGGAGACCCTAGAGCCATCCCATCCCGCTATCCCGTAATATTTCAGTATTTAGGTTAGATGATGCATGTTCGATGTATGTAGCAGGTGAATTATGCTATAGCAGTACAGTACAGTCACTTCAGTACAGCAGTTTGTATATAATTTTAAACACTGGTGTTCTATTAGCCACAGCCAATGGATCATTTATTCTCATAGTAGTCGCTACCAAGCTACCATGGAACTTTTAAATTGTAAGAATTTCGGATTATGTGATGCATCCCACCTAAATCTTTACCCGAACTACAAGATGCTGCTGCAACTGCTTCTAAAATAGTTGCTGGATCACAATCATTCTTGTTATAGCGAATATTAAAGTACTGTAGGCATCGACTAAGTAATGGATTCGCTCAAGCAATATTGATTCAAGTTACATTGCATGTATGATGATATTTCAGCCTTCTTAAGATTCCTGGTAACATAAAGATTTAAGATATTTGCAAATTTTTTATTTCCTTTACAGCTATGCATTCAACAGTTCAATGTAAAATTTGATGACTTAGTGTCGCATTATGTCGAGAGCTAGGCTTATGTAGGTAACTAGGAGTACGGTACCACTACTGCTACTACATTCAGTTTAAGATTCATGCCAGTGTGGCGTGGGTTCGGCGGCATAGACTTGTCAAAAAAGGACATTTGGCAAAAGGACCAATGCCTTACGCGGCATTTCATTGCATATTTCTCAAATACGCAGAAGAAACTTCAGAGTTTCATGGACTAATTCCACCATGGGAGCTAGGTAGGCCCTACTCAGCTACTGGCTGACTGGTTATCAGCTATTTTTAGGCTATTATATTCAGCTCTGCAGTCTGTAATAGTAATAGGCCTACTTAATATATATTTATTTTTATAGTACCGGTAATTAATATTACCATAGGCCTATATGTACGGGCCTACTGCACTAGAGATGGAACATTACAGCCCAATGCCAGTACCACACACAATACCATACCGGTACCATAGCCAGTACCCATTCGCAGCTTCTGTTTATGATATGGTCACAGTCATTGTGCATTTCATCCAGCAGTCTGATACTCATGGGCCACTAAACTGGAATATAGGGGGAGTAAATAATGGACCAACCATCATACAGGACATAAATGACATAAATGGACCAACAACAACTTTTCAAAATGAATCTGATCTCAAATCTCACCTAAGCCAGATATGAGATGACTTCACTAGTATAAACACGAGTGGGGCCTTCATGCAGTTTTCGTGTTATTTCCAATTTTGTACCGAGTACGGTACCCACCAATTTTATAAACTGAACCAAAATGAAAACTCTAAATAAACCCGGGTACAATACTGTAAACAAATAACTAGAAATCATTGCCCCAAAATTATTCGACTACAGACTGTTTTTTCGGAAAGCTGACTCTAAAATTGTCGGCTTTTAAAAGTTAAAAAGGGGCCCTGAAGTTCAAGAAATCAAGAACTTGGCTTCAGGTATGTAGATTTCCTGACATCCTAGCCTAGTGCAAAGGGACACCTGATCCCTAGTGGTGTGCTTGCTGCGCATAGTATAAGTCTGAAAAGGACTGCGCAGTGAGCTTTGAAGGAAACAGTGCACCGTACGAGCCTGAAAGGGACTCAGAACCTAGCAGTGTGGGGCACCACGGAGGAAACAGGACTGGACGGAGTGAGGTTTGTGGCCTATGGAGTTATAACGAGCCTGAAAAGGACTCGGAACGAAAGTCGCATACCTTCGCTGGAACTGACGCTACACGACCAACAGAGCGGTTTACGTTTTTACGAGCCTGAAAAGGACTTGGAATGCAATGGAAGCTGTATACCCTCGCTTGACTGACAGACATCGATGGACGGAGTGGTTTGCAGTCTACAGAGCTATTACGAGCCTGAAAAGGACTCGGAACGTAACAGAAAGCTGCATTCCCTCACCAAACCCGACAGATACTAATGGATGGAGCGATCAGCCATGAACAAAGCTATTATGAGCCTGAAAAGCACTCAGAACATAATGGAAACCGTCTTGTACGCGCTTTTGAAGACCTTTAGCAGTTTAACCTGCCAAAATTTATATGTCTTTTGGTTTATAAATAGACTTTAGAAGTTGACAAATATTTAATACCAATGAACACAACATTAGCAGAAGCCAGCCTAGTGCGCGTCCATTCACCCGCTGGATATACCCGGGAGACTGGATTCTGAGGGCTTAGATTATTATTGCAGTGTAAGCTTACTGTATTATTCGATTGATCGTTAATAAATAATTTCTGACTAATATTATTCACTTTCGGGAAATATTAACAGTTCCTTTAGGACGTGGCGCTCTATCTAGGTAAACAGAGATATGACTTATACTAATCACAACGGTAAGTCGGTGAGGCTTATGATTCACGTATGAGGCGCATTCTTTAGGAAATGCTTAGTTATCAGTCACAATCAGGCACACTACCGGTAACACACAATACTGCTCACTAATTTGCCGACCGTCAATGAATTTTATCATATATAAAGAGAACAGCAACGGACTCATGTAGTGCTTATCAAATAGCATTAAATTCACTACAAACCACAATAATATAAGTCGCAATCGCTATATATAACCCGTCTCTCTAACCTGTAGTGTATCAAGAAAATTGGGAAATTTGGGTTCTTTATAGATGTTATCCAAATAATATTCAACCAACTGATACAAAATATGACAACAGCAAACAGCAGCACAACAATGTATGTTGAACCGATAATGCAAGACTGAACGGAGTTGCACCGATAACAGTTATACGCTCTATAATTTAAGCCTACTAATGTTTCTTCTAAAGTATGAAACCGAGTTGACTCTAGAGCCGGTGTTCCTGGCCTAGATAGCAACAACACAACAGTATCACGAAAAAACAGTAAGACTAAACACTCCTAGCATGATCTGCCAAAATATCTCCACATCGACAGAAAAAATCGCTCTGATTGGCTGTTAAGCTAAACAAAGAACCATGTGTCCAATGGCCGTTTCCATGTCAGCAACCAGCTGTTAGATGTCGTAATCTGAATCATCAAGGCTAAGCTGTGCCAGGGTATTTGGTGCATTGCGGGTTTTTTGCCTTACCATGTCCGAAAAAGCACACATATAGAAGAATGACGTTTATGTCCGTTAAAATACCTATAACGGTACCTTGCGGGCGAGGGGGATATATATATAGTTAGAGAGCTTTTTAGAGTATTCCAGCGCCTGGGGGGAAACTGGATTGCAAAGCAAAAGGGCCAGTTATATCCCACAGAAGCTTTTACACCGCTCCCAGAAAATGGGATTTGAGTCTATAAAATATATACAAAATCACAGTTTCTAATATACGTAAATACTCTAAACAGTTAGTCTTTCTTACGCGGACGGCGTTGACGCAGTTTTTTAAAGCTAGCCAGAGTCTTTTTCTCTTTGGGGCGAGCCACTTTACAAGGAGGGCTATAACTCCTGGGTGAAGGGTGCAACATGATTGCATCAGAGGGTGCAGGATTAGGGTCGGTGTATCCGCCGGTCGAAGTGCCGGGTTGGTTGACATCAACGTCGGGGGGGAGGGGTCTAACAGCCTTTAGAGCGCGTTTTAGGACGGCCGCTCTTACGGGTCCTTTACGAGTGGTCTGAACGAGAGCCGTGGGTGGACCATAGGCAGTCAGAAACTTCCTGGGTTTAATGGTTCTTTCCAACTCGCGTTCGCGGGCTCGGTATTCGTAAGGCCATCGATATACTTCCTGTAACTCGGGGTGTGAGTTAACAAATAAGTCTCCATAGCTCGGATCCTGACGGATAAAATTGATTTAGTTATAGGAGTGAATGTCGCTAGGATTAATACTCCTGAGAAATTTGCGTACGAACTTGGTTGAAATACATTCTCCGACGCGCTTCAGTAGTTCGTAACTCGATATGCATGATTTCTGTTCGACAGAAGCGAATAGATAAGGATGGAACGCATAAACTCCTTCGTAAGCGCGTCCAGGATAATAGCGATGGCGCGAATCACAATGTAAATCAGCGTTCGCTTCCCAAGCTCTGATGTAACGTAGTGTGATCATTTCATCTACGCTTTCCAAATCGTGATAAAAAAGGGCAATCGAAACTGGCGCGTCCCTTTAGTTGACAATGGTGCCATTGAGTCATAAATTGAGGGCAAACCGCAAAAATGTGCAAGTTATTGAGTCTGCAATACGCGCAATAAATTTCCATCGCCGGTTGTTCGTGGAAATAGGAACAGCGGACGTTTGTGTCCATGGGCGTAACATGGTCTCTCGATGCGCATAACCGACAACGTTGCCGAGAAACATAGTTGGCATGGCGATAATCGTACGCAGTGAGACACTGTGGACCTTGATACCATTCTAGGATGTAATCGTTGTCGCTGTTCCGGTCGCGATAGGCTGAATCTCCTCAGATTCTAGGCATATTGGTTCGTCTTCCCAGTCTGTTACGAATAGAATTTTCGTGATCTATTCTCGGTTTATCGTTACGACTCCGCTGGGTATGATATTTAAATAGAACCATTTCCCTTTTGGTGTCTACATCTTTCGTATCATGTAATCGATAGGATGGCCGGTAGTTAGGAAGTCTATATACGTACTATTACGATGCGTATAGCGAGCGGTGAATTTTCGATAGTCCAATTCACGCGTAAGTTGCTCTTGGGACATCGGCGGTTCGATATAACGACCATCGTCCTCCGTAATGGTTGGATCGGCTTCACCGCTTATCAAGCTATCCACAAATGCTTGTAAAGGTAGAGTATATCGCTCCCTGATACCAAGATCATCTTCTATCAACTCCGTCATATCTGCTATCTGAGTTTATTAATATCGAAATGAGTTTATGTTTAGGCGAGCGGACATCGCTGCCTACCTCTCTTTGCCCCCGGACAGTGGGATTCTCAGCGCCGATGTACCATCGTCGCGGTGTTTACGCCAACATGTAGCAACAGCACGACAACGATAACCGGCACAAGTCACTCCACTGTCCGTCCCAAAGGCTTGAATCCACTTTAGGTTCTTTCTATAGGAGAGTTGGGCTACTTTCACAATTGCGACTAGCTACTGTAAACATACTTTAGCAGTAACATTCACCTATAAACGCACAAATTCCACACAACTGTCACCAATTGTACACATACAGGCCATTTGTCTGTTAGTCAGTGCCTTCCAGAATGTCACGTTATTACTGTGTATCTTTGGATACTAACAGTGTGCTATGTATTCTCTATGCTAGGCAATGTGACAAGCTTTCTATTGTTCTTTTAACTTGCTTCTAATTCTAGCGTGGGTGTTGCTATGGTGACATTATGGAATGCTAGCGGTAGAATTAGGGTAATTCTCATGCATACAGATCTGGGATGCTATTTAATAATAATTCTTTAATTGTCAATATCCTCTTTATGCATGATTTTATTAATTTTATCGGCTATTGACTATATGTTGGGGATTCTCGCACTCTAATACACTCAATAGGATGAATCTCCGCTCCCATGATCTATTAATTAATGGAATTTTGGGAATGTTATAAATTGCACAAAACGACAATTTATGAAATTCATTTAAAGTATGAATTTAAATTTATTCCCGTGAATTTTATTATTTGATGTTAAAATTGACACAATTTGATTCCAGAGCAGGTCTGGGGACATAGGATCCTTAATTCTATGAAAATTGTCTTTTAAGAGTATCGGTAAGTGCTGCGATATCTTAATTGACTAGAAATTTTAAAGGATCTGAATTTTACAGATTTTAATAAATATTAAATTAATATTTAAGATAGGCACCGATTTATTCCAGAACTTGTCTGGGGACGTTAACCACTGATTCTAGAATTTGTCTTTCAAGTATATCGGTGGGTGCCGCGATATCTTAATCGACTAGAATTACAGATGGTCAAAAGGTTTAACAGATTTATTTGCGTTTTACGCTACTGTTATAGGGACATCACGCTACTATATGTATTATTTAATATAAGGTAGAAGAGCAATATCGCACGAAGCAATGTCAGTGTGAAGAGGCAAGTCGTTTCCAAGGTCTACCCAGAGCTTGGTTTAGCCGAGACACGAGGATCTGAACTTTGCATTCCTAATACTCTGCCT
This sequence comes from Nemertoderma westbladi, assembly GCA_032718475.1. Taxonomy (NCBI): domain Eukaryota; kingdom Metazoa; phylum Xenacoelomorpha; order Nemertodermatida; family Nemertodermatidae; genus Nemertoderma; species Nemertoderma westbladi. The sequence goes on along the minus strand of JAUCBJ010004925.1, from coordinate 43,125 downwards.
ACCAATAATACTTGAATATAGTAGGAGCTTTATTGTACTTTAATAAGTACGGACATTTCATCTTACTGTAGTCACGTATTTATAATATAATACGGATAGTAAGGAAAGAGAAAAATAATTATTTCTCACCGTCGCACTAAATATATTATAAGTAATTACGTACGTAATAAACACTAATATATTGCACTAATCTACTAAATAATCACTAAAATAACATTCTACTAAATAAAATTAAAGGAAACGATTATAATAAAATTACATAATAATACATACATAAATATAAAATAAAAACAAATATAAAATGATATAGTCACACGCCCACTCCATATGTTATTAAGTTATGGAGTCCCTAGATATTTGTCGGATTAGGGAAGTGGTCGTAGGAAGAGTATCTTGCCTTCCATAGTTTCTGGACAGTTTTCGGTCTCTTTCCAGTAAACATAAACGACCAGCTGGGCGATTGAGTTGTTGCGTTACTTTCTCCGCTCCCTTGGCATGTCTAATCTCTGCCGTGGTAAGATGAGGAGGCCATTCTTCTTCTTCTTTACTTAAGAAGTCGGATCCACCTAACCAGCCTGGAGTATCTATCAGTTCTTGAGGAGTTGCTCCTCTGGAAGCGATGTCGGCTGGATTAATCGTCCCAAGGCAATGTCTCCATTGATCTACATTGGAGTTAATATCGTCATTATCTGAGGAGTATGGTGTTCCCTCAGTTGGATCGTCCACATCACTGCTCTCCACTTCCCATTCCTTTACTTGGTATACCTGTTGTTGAGGTAATCTCTCTTTGAGAGTTCTACGGGAAGGGCCAGTGAAGTACCAACCTACTCTAGTTCTTACCGCATAGGTTTGTAGTGGCTGCGGTTGAGCAGGCCGTTTCTCCAATGTCTCGAGCGCCTCATGCGCGTTTTGGCCGATGAGTATTTGCACTCCAGGATAATCTGTCTGGAATCGAGGTATCTTAAGATGTTGGATGCTCTCATCCTCGTCCCAATTATAAAGGTCTGCTTGGGTAGTAGCGAAGTTCTTTATAGCCACCATTTTTACTGACCTTATACTTTGTGCTCCTAATTTATCCTGGGGGGTGGACAACGCACCTATATAGTAATCTGCCGTTATGGTAGATTTCCAAACCTGCATAATTCCGGACATATTCAACTTAGTTTGGAATTTGGGTTGTCCAGCAAAGATATCTTCGGCTAGTTCTTGATCGATGAATGTTCCTGTACTGCCGGAGTCAAGGAGGGCGTTCACTATGTAACTTTTGTTGGGACCGTGAACTCTTACCTGCACTACAGGAAATTCTCTGATTCCTACGTTGGAAGTTGGAGGTTTCCAAGATGGTTGTCTGTCAAAGGTAGTTGGGGGGAACTCATTGTCTGTGTCCTTTTCATACGTAAGTGCTCGATACACTGCGGTATTTATTAGGTAACAGGATTCGTTGGCGTCGGAGAATTCGTCCGTATAGAATCCTTCCATCTCAGACTCTTGATCAGTGTCATTTACATCACTGAATTGGACATGTAGTTCGGGCTCACTTACCTGACTCGGGTTGTCTCGTTCGAACTCACTGTGTAACAAGATGTGATGTTTCGCGCCACACTTTGCACACTTTACGTCGGAGTAACAGGTTCGCCGTTGGTGTCCTGATCTGAGGCAATTATAGCATAACCGCTTATTCCACAGGACTGCACGTCTGTCTACAAGGGATTTCTTTAGAAATTCAGCACACGCACTCAAACGGTGGGGCCCGTCGCACAGCGCACATTTTGGTTTGATGTTACTCACCTTACCTTGGGTAACGTTATGCACTCTCGTTCTTTCTTCGGGCTTTCTTCCGTAAATTCTCTTAGGAGACGTAGGAGGAGTTGTTGTTACCTGTTCTCTCCTGTCACTGGTTCGAGACTTGTATTTACTTACGTCTTTATAGGTCTTGTTGTCATAGTAAGATTTTGCTGTGTCTTTCCCGCTGTCCTCTTCTTGAGAAGCTTGGCTTTCGCTGTCGTCAGTATAACACACTGGTATTATCCTTCTCCTAGAAACGGGTTTCTCACTTACCTTATTTTCCGATGTTTTCTCTCTGGACTGCTTTATGAGTTGTAATTTTACTTCACTATCTAAGAAGGACATGAGATCAGCCATGGTAGGGCTTCGTCGTTGCTGCTCATTCATGTACAACACTTTCTTGTCCCAGCGTGTACATACTCCACCCTTTGGTAAAGTAGAGACTACGGCTCCAATAACCATGGAACTCTGATATTCATGAGACTTACCTAACCAGTCCAATTGTCTACAGATCTCCTGAATCTCATCGGAAAACTCTATAATCCCGCTACTAAGGAAGTTTCGGGGGGCTACTAATTTTGCATACAAATACTTAACTATGTTATCCTTGTTACCATACCTGATGTTTAATGTATCCCAAACTTGTCTTAATCCTTCTGGATGTCCAATAAACTTTAACGCCATTAACTTGGGAGGTCCTTCCAAGCACTTGATGAGGAATCTAAGTTTCTCTCCGTTAGATAGTACAGAGTTCTGTATGCTATCTTTGTAATATTCATTAAAAGGTAACCATTTCATCTCATCTCCATTGAATTTGACGATTTCTCCCACTTTGACCGCTTGGCGGGCTTCTGTTCTAGCCATCTGACGCGTAAAGCTTTCTTGGGCCATCGTATTATTTAATATCGAATTATCGGTATATAAATTTCTCGGATTATTATCAGGTCTATAGGGAATATCATTAACAACAGGTTCATAATCACCCTTAATAGGGTTTGCTATAGGAGTTTCTACTTCACTAGCAATATAGATGCGTGTAGGCTCCACACCTTGCGCATGTAATACTTCAGACCTAACAGGTTGACACAATGTTACAGGGGGTATTGGTATACCCTTTTGTATATTGACTAATTTGTCGCGTTCCAGCGCGATACTTTGCTGCACTTCTTGCAATTCTGCCCTACCTTCCCTTACTGTTCCCTTAAGTTGGTGGACAGTCTCCTGCATCTGTCCGAGCAGGAGATTCATCCCCCGCCGTCCCTGCTCTACCCACTCGACCGCCGAAGCGGGAGTCGCCAACATTGTAGCGGGCTGACGTGGGACGACGGGAGACAAATCTTTGATTTCTCTCTCAGCTTCCAGGACAGGGATATTCTCATGGACTGTTCTACCGGGCACAGGCAGTGTAGTACTGTGTAGAGGGAATTTGAGTTAAGCTCTGGAAGTACAGGGGTCTCTAGCACAGAAGTGGCTTTGGGAACGACAGGCCTAATTATTTCAGGCTCATCAACTATGGTAGGGAGTCCTTTGACCTGAATAATTTGTTCTGTGGGTTCTGTACTACCTAAGTCTGTGCTAGCTAGTTGTCTTCTAACCGCTGGGGGCAAATCAGGCAATTTGTGACGGTGAGATGTTTTTCTACGCCTGCTTAGATGAGATCTATTTCCTCCGCCTTCAGGATCGGTGGTCTCGCCCTCCTCCGATGATGTGTATCCTTGGCGCTTGGGAGTAGATCGACTCCTCATCTGCATTTGACTAGCAGTTAACTGTTTATTTATGCAGTCTTGCGTCTCTTGAAGATTTTCCAACTCCAGTTGTGTGGTCTCCTCAGACGCTCTCCGTTCTGCTTCTGCCACCGCTGCTTTTCTTTTTGCTTCTGCCTCTGCCGCCGTTGCTTTTCTTTTTGCTTCTGCTTCTGCCGTCGCTGCCTTTCTTTTTGCTTCTGCTTCTGCCACCGTTACTGCTGCTGCCTTTCGGTCCTCTATCTGTTTTTTCTTTATTTGTTCTTCTTGGACTCTAACGAGGCGGAGTTTTTCATCAAATTTAGCTTGGTTTGCAGCTAACATTTCCGCATCGATTGCGTCCAACACAAGCTTGGTTCCTTCACTATTAGGGCGAAGTCCAGACAGTCGTCTCCTCAACTCTTCGTCTCCTATGAATCGCTGATAGTCTGACAGATAGATGTCAATGGCGTCTCTAGTTCGCGGCTTCTCTGCTGCTGTTAATTCGCTTTCCACTTCGCTTTCCACCTCGCTTTCCACCTCGCTTTCCACCTCACTTTCCACTTGAGAAGAAGTGGCGTCGGTTGATTCTTCATAGGTTGGCCGCTAATCATAAACCGTATCCGCCATCTTCGCTCCGCGTTCGGGCGTCCGCTCAACAGTATCCGAACTACTGGAGCTATCGGGCCGCTGAGAACTAGGTTCTTGGCTAGGAGGTTGCTGCTGTTTTATAGCTTCTTCTTGATCCCGCTTGACTTGGGCCCGAGTACCTATGGCAGACCAACGGCGCTTCACTAACTTCGCAAATTGCGAAATCTTTTCTACCAACCTAGGTTCTGACACAACCACCGCAGGGGTTGCCCTTCTTACAGTATGAGGGGTTTCAGACCTCGGTCTGGGATTCTCTACACTTTGATCTGAGAAACAGGCTGTTGTTTCTAGGAGACTATCTGACAGAGTTTGCCTTGTGTCAGCCATGTTTGATTGTACAGTTGAATGCCTACTGCTAGTTAAAGCAAGTCTAGTAATTCAGTATCACTGTTAGCCTCACAATTAATTACCGATACTGCTACTCAGTGTAGCGTGATATATATAATATATTAGAATACCGGTATGCTTATAGTAGATATATAAGTATTATTACAGACTAGATTTGTCACAGAGTACCGGTATATAATTTTAGCACAAATATATATAAATATATAATAGGCCTATCGTGAATACCGGTATACAGCTGACACTTATAGTATATATAAGTATAATTATTACAGACTAGAATTAATTACAGAATACCGGTATGATTTCAGCCTAAATTTATAGAATAAATATAATAAGCCTATTGTAAATACCGGTATGTCAATTATTTTAAAATAACTGAATTTCTGAATGTTAGGGGTTACTTGGTTACTTTACTTACTTTATTACCGTTATTTAAGCAGTAATCCAACTGATATTGAGACCTAGTTGTTGTATGGCAGGCCTACTATTTATAAATCGTTTGAGTTGATTTATAATATATATATACCCGTTTAAAATGGGTTTTGTCAATATTTGAAATAAATGTCTGGGGGAAGTCACTACACAGAAGCTGTGCGCTCTCAGTGAAGTGCTACTTATGGGACACTAAAACAGATAATTCTAATTTACCTAAGTTACTTAATACTACAAATTACTTACGATACGGGTGAGATTAAATCTCTAATTAAACACAACAAAAATATTACGTACGAAATTTTAGGGTAATTTTACAGGAAGTCTACAAACCAGCCTAACAAAGGGTTAGAATTCTGGTTATTACAACGGACAGGGTACTACGGTATTTGAAAATAATAAGTAGTAGTAAATATATTGCACTGTCCAGATAGGAAAATACCACCGCCTGACGACCTATAGCCGTATCGCTATAGGTACTACGTTATGTATCACGGAGTGTTCCTACCTAGAAGTTAATTACCGCGGACTACCAGATCCAACGTGCCTATTAACCACTTTACAACACAAATATACTGCCTACACACTAATTACTTTCGGAAAGCACTGTACACTAAACCCTAAATTAGGTACAAGTACTGGTACAACAAATAATCAGTAGTTAAATATACTTGAACAGTTAAAAGAACCACGGCATCTGCTGGAGTGACCGAAGCACAAAGTCACCAGTCTTTTCCTACGCCAAGCAGCCCGTGTAGTACCGGGGTTAATTTAACTATAACGGTATGTGTAACAAACAGAATTACTGTAGGAATAAACTTGGGGACATGAATGTTGCGAATAATCGCATAAACTCTGAATAATAAATATTACGCTACCCGTACAGAATACTCAAACAAAATACAAACCAAACGCTGGCAGACTACCACCAAGCCTAAATAAACTACCGTACGTGTAGATTCCGAAATGGTTAGTTAGTATGCGTTCTAACACGGTAGTACGACTTATTCTTTAAGAGGGGATTGACCTTACAGCTATGGCTGCCCCAACTTACTAACTGGCACTTTATCAGACAAACTCTACACACGCAGCAATCTCTTCAGACCTAATAGTAGCTAGACAACAATCCAGCCTACAAAATATCGGAGCAATAACTATTACGGTACCTGAACAGACCACACAAACAAACACAGGCCAAAACGTTGGCAGAATACTGTCAAGCCTAAATAAACTACAGTATGTGCAGATTCCAAAATGGTTAGTTAGTATGCGTTCTAACACGGTAGTACGACTTATTCTTTAAGAGGGGATTGACCTTACAGCTATGGCTGCCCCAACTTACTAACTGGCACTCTATCGGACAAACTCCACACACGCCGTAATCTCTCCAAACCCAACAACAATCCGACAACAGTCCGGCCTACAGTTATCTGAGCAATCTGAGCAGACTTACACGTCTTCAGCTCAATATTAACTTACTAGGAAATAAAACTGACAGAAATAAGTAAACTATACAAAAGAATGAGGGGTGATCAATCCCTATTCCCCTGGCAGCCTACAATATACAATAGATCACAATCGAAATAATACTAATATACTTGTACTGGAAGTACCGGTTAGGACAGTTGGGCCTACGGACCTACAGAAGTACCGGTTCTGGCAGTTGGACCTACGGACCTACAGCAGCACCGGTTCTGGCAGTTGGGCCTACTGACCTACAGAAGTACCGGTTCAGGTTTACCGGTCGACCGGTACTTTCAACTTTATTGCTTACTGCAATAAAGACATTAACTGTTATTGTACGCGCTTTTGAAGACCTTTAGCAGTTTAACCTGCCAAAATTTATATGTCTTTTGGTTTATAAATAGACTTTAGAAGTTGACAAATATTTAATACCAATGAACACAACATTAGCAGAAGCCAGCCTAGTGCGCGTCCATTCACCCGCTGGATATACCCGGGAGACTGGATTCTGAGGGCTTAGATTATTATTGCAGTGTAAGCTTACTGTATTATTCGATTGATCGTTAATAAATAATTTCTGACTAATATTATTCACTTTCGGGAAATATTAACAGTTCCTTTAGGACGTGGCGCTCTATCTAAGTAAACAGAGATATGACTTATAGCAATCACAACGGTAAGTCGGTGAGGCTTATGATTCACGTATGAGGCGCATTCTTTAGGAAATGCTTAGTTATCAGTCACAATCAGGCACACTACCGGTAACACACAATACTGCTCACTAATTTGCCGACCGTCAATGAATTTTATCATATATAAAGAGAACAGCAACGGACTCATGTAGTGCTTATCAAATAGCATTAAATTCACTACAAAACACAATAATATAAGTCGCAATCGCTATATATAACCCGTCTCTCTAACCTGTAGTGTATCAAGAAAATTGGGAAATTTGGGTTCTTTATAGATGTTATCCAAATAATATTCAACCAACTGATACAAAATATGACAACAGCAAACAGCAGCACAACAATGTATGTTGAACCGATAATGCAAGACTGAACGGAGTTGCACCGATAACAGTTATACGCTCTATAATTTAAGCCTACTAATGTTTCTTCTAAAGTATGAAACCGAGTTGACTCTAGAGCCGGTGTTCCTGGCCTAGATAGCAACAACACAACAGTATCACGAAAAAACAGTAAGACTAAACACTCCTAGCATGATCTGCCAAAATATCTCCACATCGACAGAAAAAATCGCTCTGATTGGCTGTTAAGCTAAACAAAGAACCATGTGTCCAATGGCCGTTTCCATGTCAGCAACCAGCTGTTAGATGTCGTAATCTGAATCATCAAGGCTAAGCTGTGCCAGGGTATTTGGTGCATTGCGGGTTTTTTGCCTTACCATGTCCGCCAAAGCACACATATAGAAGAATGACGTTTATGTCCGTTAAAACACCTATAACGGTACCTTGCGGGCGAGGGGGATATATATATAGTTAGAGAGCTTTTTAGAGTATTCCAGCGCCTGGGGGGAAACTGGATTGCAAAGCAAAAGGGCCAGTTATATCCCACATAAGCTTTTACACGTCTATCCTCACCCGACGCATACTGACAGTGCTGATTGCAGCCCACAGAACTATTACGAGCCTGAAAAGGACTCGGAACGTAATGGAAAGCTGCAGTCCCTCACTGGACGTGACGGACGCTGACCGGACAGACAGGTATCAGATGTAGTTGGGGTGGTTAAAATCTTATAAAGTAAGTCTGCCGTCCTATAAAGTAATATACTAAATAAATTATCTTGTACCATAGGTTTATTATTGTCTTGTGTTTATTCTAATTATTTGATGTATGGGAGCCCAAAATTTAGAATCTGATAGTGTGTATAAGGAATTAGTTATTGGCGAATAAATTAACATTCAACCTGGCTATTCTTTTTTCACGACCTGCATGACAAATTTCAAGATTCCCCTTAACACCAATAATTCCGGTGACTAGTATTCTGGGATCAAGCACAACCCCTGGGAACTTATTTGGAATCGACGGCAATGTGCAGCGAAAGCTGCAAGCCATCTTAGCAAACAATTATAAGTATACTATGGCTAGTTATGTTCAATTCGTCAAACAACAGCTAACAGTCGCTGTGCAACAGTAATTTTGCAGGGGAAGAGGGAATTTCCAGGTGCCTCTGACGACAAGTAAAGCTAGAAATACTCAGTGTTTATTGGCTTCTGGGACTCTGTGTTCAACGAACAGGCAGTTAATTCTTGGCTTTGGACAATTATGGCTTCTGACACGCACAAACACACACAGACTTTTAGAAAATGGCCATAGTATAATTATAACAGTTCACTGATGGCTCGCAGTTTTGACTCGCCCCACAGGACGATGTGCAGGTGTAACCTGAAATATGTATCTAAATCTATTAGCGATAATCTTAGCTAGCTTTTTCTCTCTTCTATCAATATATTATGTTTCATTTTGGAAATCCCTGGAGAATCGCTTTAAAGTGAATTTCATTGTACTATGTCAATTCAAGTATATGTCTGTATGACAACGTTTTTTGGCCGATGTGCAGTGCATATGTAATGTATATGCAAATATATTGTAACAGCTTTATATTCTTGTAGCATCTGTTAATTTACTGACATTGTGTTTTCACAACTTAGAGATATAAGATAAAGCTACATTCATGCATCTCAGATGCATTCCCATTCTGTCCTCGATCAATACAGTGATGTTGTACACAGCAATGTAACGAATGGTTTAATGCTATTCCCACATTGAGATGTTCCCAGTGTGATAGATGGAGAGGTGTAGAATTTATTCAATAGTACTTAGCAGAAGGTTTGTACATAATAAATTAATTCGCTGTATAATAGCTGAGTTTGTCTAATGAAATATCCGACTGTCAGTTGAGGAATAATTATATTAACATTTAATTCATAATACTATTTTATTTGTATTAATTATATAAAGATCGTATATTTTAAGACTATTTTAATCCCAAAGAATAATTTAAATTCTCAAGAAAGTCATGGGCTGTCCACCGTGCTTATTTTCTCCCTGGGGCTGCCAAAGCGCAAGATTGTGCACAGTCTGGTCCTCAAGGCAAAAGAAATGTCCTGCAATCATACTACTACTACTAGGTCGAGCGAACTCGGACAGTGGAAATGAGATCCTTCCAGGCTTCCCGATTCTCCATAGTTGTCGCAATTTCGTTTCTCCCAAGTTCAGTATCCCTTTCAAGTTGATATATATATGTTATGGCCGGTCGTCCACGACTACGCTTTCCATGAGTTGGTTGCCAGAGAAGTAGATCTGGTATGACCTCGTCTTTACTTTGCCAGCAGTGCCCACTGAATCTTAATCCTGCAATCATAATCGTAGAAAAACATATAAATAGGTAAAAACCTATAAAAATGCGTTGAAACCAAAACGTATATATTTTCCGAATCTTGTAATATTTGAATCTGTATTTTAAGTGCCACGCCCTAATTTTGCTGCACCAAATATGGTATTCTAGATTTTAGAGTAATCTTATTCGAATCAGCTACCCGGAAAACATATAAAAATATAAAACTTGGGTGTATTTTCTGAATCTCGTATTTTAAAAAATTTGGAGTGCCACACCCACTTCTTAGGTGCACGAAAAATAGCATACCGCTACATTTTCTGAAATGGAATATATAATCACATTCGAATCAGCGTCTTTAAAACCCTATTAAAGCTAGCCAACAAATAAGCCACATTATTTATTTTTAGAATATCAAAAATTGTACCTTTCTCCATATTCGTAACATTTTATATTCATTATATTGTATTTTTCTATAATATATACAGAATTCATTTTGAGGGATCAATAAAATAATATATCTACTGAAATCATGACTAACCAAATTTCGGGTGAGTTAAAATGCTTAACATATCAAATATTATATAATTATGTCTATCATTATTTACTGTAAATGAATAATAATATCTATGTACCAACTCATTCTTACATTATGGGGTCACTGCTTCATTATGGTCAGGATAATGCCAGAATTTACGAATGTTAGTCACAGACTGCAGACATTCATAAAAGCTAGGTGCCACAAGCATCATTATGTAATATAATGCATTGTTATCAAGAAAACCGAAATGTAACTACGAAGGTTAACAATAATCTTAGTTTAAATTTTTACCCATATCGCTAATATTCTGCTGATGTTGGTCTTAACTAATTTTATAATCGTTTGGTATGTCTAGTTTGTAATTCCTGTGTAGTCATTGACTAACAATCTAACTCATCAATTCAGGTCCATCCACGCGATTGTTGGAGTTTGTCTTTGTCAAATTTCAAAGTTTGAGAACTTTTTGTTTGAGGCATTTCACTAATGTCAATTACTAAATCTCTGATTCCAGTACAGTATGTCTAACCCATACTTATTTTAAATTAATATATTACTTAATTGCAGTGGAAAACTTTCACCGTGACATTGATGCAGTAAGTTTATCAAGATCCGGGAAGGGACATGTTTATATGTTTAAAGGTTCGTAAAATTGAATAAGTGTTTTTCACATTATTTATTTTCAAGTCATTCTAATTGAGTTCATTTAATGTGAGTGATAGTAGACCGTATCGTTTAGTTAAGGAATTTTTCTTTATTACCTTCCAATTGCATTATTTTATAAATTTATATCTTAGTTTATTTATTTGTACTTTTGTAACTTTTATAAATTTAGATTGGAAATCATAATGTTTATTTAGATAGAGTATATAATAGTAATGAATCTACACGTTAGAGACATGTGAGTGTTAATTATTTTGCAAAATATAATATTTAGGCCAGGCAATTTAGATGTATTATTATTAAACTGTTAATGAATTATTAAACATAAATACATAACATTTAATTAAAAAAAACAAAAACAAAAAAAAAATTAAATTAAATTAAATAATCATATCAATTAAATTAAATTAAAAGTATAAATTACAGTAATTACCGGTAATTAAAATTAATTAAAATATTCAATAAAATTTAGATGTTTTATTTGTTATTATGTTTTATGATGTTTTATTTAAATATTAACTGCTTCTTTTTTTACGTTTTTCTCTTCTTTGGTGACTCACTTCTTGACGATTTGGAATGTTTCACAGAATAATTTTTGTTCATAGCTGTGATATCAACATCTGATGAGAGTTAACGGCCAACGACGATAATGTGGAATAATGGGATGCTTAGACTAAATATGAGCATTAATATAGACTCAAATATAAATATAAATTGTGATTAAATAAAAAAAAATTATAATAGAGTAGCGATTTATTAAAAAAAAATATATAATAAAAGAAATATGAAGGAAATGGAAATACATAATGATAAAGAAGGTTCATAAAAAAAAAATTTAGATGTAAGAATTATTTTTTGCATACTTCTTATTTATATTTTATTTGTGATACAGGTGATCATGTTTTAAAGGTTAATTGTGATGGATATGTATGTAAAGGTTACCCTAAACCAACTGCAGAGAGATTTCCTAAGGCTCCCCAAAACGTAAAAGCAGCATACCCTGTCCATCAAACAGGTCATGAGGATGAAGAGTTGAGTTAATTAATATAATATAATTTAAACTTTTAACCTGGAAACTGGACAATAGCCAGTTTCTTCAGCAAATAACCAGTAATGATATCCCTGTAAGATCGTAATTTTGAGAAATAAATGTTAATAATATTGCATGATCCCAATGATGTTTTTCATTAATTTATTTTTTTACACTGATCAAAATGATACATTGTACTACCACAATATTAACTAAATGTCCTCTTATCCTCTTTACTGCAGCACTACAAGGATATTTGAATAACAATAGAAAACCAATTTTATAGCGGCTTTCACTTGTATATCAACCTTGTAATTCTAGATTAACATACTACTAGGATCGGCATGCTGCATTACAGCTGCATTTTTAAGAATGCTGTGCCGGCTTGTCAACAAAAATTGCACCGCCACAACTCCCTATCACCCATGACATTTGCTAGATCATCCGCATCTTCAAGGCCAGTGTCCTTTAAGATGCGTCTCAAGAAAGTCATGGGCTGTCCACCATGCTCACCCACCCCACGAGGCCACCAAAGTAAAAGATTATGCACTGGCTGGTCCTCACGGCGAAAGCAATGTCCTGCAAAGTGGAGGCGATCCTGCCCCAGTGCCAAGCCTGGGGGAACCAATGAGACACCTCCAATGTTATACAGTGTCTGGTTGGAGATGTGTGCATTGTACTTGACACAATGAACCCAGCGTAGCATTCTTGTGAATGTGCCATCCAGAGATTTGGTGTCCTCAGCAGTTAGAGCCCAGCATGAACTCCCGTAGAGGAGTACTGGAACTACTGCTGCTCTAAATAATCGGACCTTAAGTTTCCTATTAATTCTCGGTGACTTCCAAATCCTGGAAAGCCTATTCAAGGCTGCCCATGCCTTTCCCTTACGTATTCGAAGGTCCTCACCTGACTTCCGGATCCATGATCCCAGGTAACAGAAGTCGTCCACATGCTCAAGCATACCATCCTTTGAGCTTATGCTCATCCGATCAGAGACTTGCTGAGGACTTTCAAAGTTAACTGTCAAAATTTTGGTATTTCTTGAGTTAATAAAAAGACCAACACTAGAAGCAGCATGTTCTAATGAGCTGAGGAGCCGTTGGGCTCCCTCTAATGATTCTGAGAGTACTCCTATTTCATCAGCAAATTCTAGATCAGTTAGGTACTTGGCAGGATTTCCTAGACTTCGGGAGCCAGTAGGTGGAGTTATCATCACCCCATCATCATTATGATGATCTAAGGACATGCGTAGACCATAGTCAACCACAATAATGAACAAGAATGGTGCAAGTGTGTCTCCTTGGAGGACGCCCCATAACACTTCAAATGGTTCTGTGTCACCGTCAACAGTAGACACAAATGTTGTCGAACCATCGTATACTGATATGATTGCTGCAATAATTTCATCGGGAATCCCATATAATGAAAGTATGCTGAACATACGTGAGCAAGAGACTGAATCAAAGGCCGTGAAGAAGTCAACAAAGATAAAAGCCAGATGCCTGTCTTTCTTTTTTTAAGTGCCAAAATGGGCTCCATGGTCCCACGACCTTTACGGAACCCATTCTGATTTCCACGGAGCAGTCTCTCAATGGGATCCCTGATGCGATTTAATAGAATCCTATTGTATAGCTTTGCAGCAATCGAGATCAATGAGATTCCCCGAAAAGAACCATAGAGTGTTAGGTTGCCCTTCTTGGGAACTGGCACCAACTTATTTGTTTTCATTTCTTGTGGGACTCTTGTACTCTTGTACTCTGTACTCTACTGTGGGACTCGGTACATGTCGACTATGATGGGATAGATGAGCTTTAAACACTATTATTATTATGGTATTTTAAAGACCTCAGGGGGAACACCATCTACTCCACTGGCACGATTGGTCTTAATGCTCTTTGCAGCAGCCTTCACTTCTGCAAAGGAGATATCGCCAATGGGAATATCTGGACTCAGACTAGTCTGAGTCAGCCAGAGTACAGACTCAGACACTTTTACTTCTATAAAGTTATCAGGCAATACCCTGTCATTATTGAGGAGCTTTTCAAAGTGGGCTTTCCAACCATTGACGCGATCGGCTGGTGATTCAGCCTTAACCTTGGTTAAATTAGATTATCATGGAAACATATTTTATGGTAATCTTTGAGACAACCAATATTATTTTATATATATTTGATTTAATAATATTTTAAGAATTCAAAAGGTGACAACTTATATGATCAATCACTAACAAAAATCACATATGATCTCATATATCATATATGATCTCACACCCTACAGTCATATTCCCTAACTTTCTTAACTTAATTAAAATTTATATTTTATTTAATATATATTTTAGGCAATTTTAAGTAAACTGTATTCTTAAAAATTGGGTCTGATCATGATCGTTTCTATAGAAAAGTGAATCACCCTGTTAAGTCATTTTGGACATATCAACACAAATTAATTTATAGCCAAAATTAATGTTAATTTGCCATTTCTGTAATAAATATGAAGTATATTGAAGTTCGAACATATAATCTAGTGTCCTAGATAGACCAAGTAATCTAGAAAATAATCTAGTTATCACTAGTAATCTAGACAATAATCTAGTTATCACTAGTAATCTAGACAATAATCTAGTTATCACCAGTAATCTAGTGAATAATCTAGTTATCACTAGTAATCTAGAGAATAATCTAGTTATCACTAGTAATCTAGAGAATAATCTAGTTATCACTAGTAATCTAGAGAATAATCTAGTTATCACTAGTAATCTAGAGAATAATCTAGTTATCACTAGTAATCTAGAGAATAATCTAGTTATCACTAGTAATCTAGAGAATAATCTAGTTATCACTAGTAATCTAGAGAATAATCAAGTTATCACTAGTAATCTAGATAATAATCTAGTTATCACTAGTAATGACAATAATCTAGTTATCACTAGTAATCTAGAGAATAATCTAGTTATCACTAGTAATCTAGAGAATAATCTAGTTATCACTAGTAATCTAGAGAATAATCTAGTTATCACTAGTAATCTAGAGAATAATCTAGTTATCACTAGTAATCTAGAGAATAATCTAGTTATCACTAGTAATCTAGAGAATAATCTAGTTATCACTAGTAATCTAGAGAATAATCTAGTTATCACTAGTAATCTAGACAATAATCTAGTTATCACTAGTAAGCTGTCTGCAGTCTTATATTCCTAAATATTCCACATATACATTAATTCTATTCTAAAACAGGAGCAACTTCAAACCATTGTTGTGTTTCTTACTGCAGATGATTGTCTTTTAACAAAGAGGAAAGTCATCCTTTGTTTTATATTTCAGTGTTATCTATGTCGCTGGTGACAGTTCAAAGGAAATATTGTATGATGCGAACAGAAACCTTATTGATGAAATTAGGCCAATGTTAGAATGTTCTTCTGATTTTGAGGTTAAACATATCAATGCAATTGCCTACTTCCATGATGAAACAGGTCATGGGGAAACTCGCATCAAACGTAAGGTGGTTGCTGTGAAAATGACAATACCTAAGGGAATTTCAGGTTGGACTACTGAATATTTTAAATTTCATTATAATTGACATTTCCAATTTACTTGTACTACCAGCTGATCTAACTAAATTGACCCTGTATGTTACGTCTATTATTATTTTTACTAGTGTTTATCATTCAGAATCCTTTTGTAGGCTTTAAGGTTTTATACTTTCGGTTTTAAAGATTTTACTCCTAGCCTAGCTAAGCAAGGCACTGTTTTGTTTCAGGAACCA
Source organism: Nemertoderma westbladi (assembly GCA_032718475.1). Classification (NCBI taxonomy): domain Eukaryota; kingdom Metazoa; phylum Xenacoelomorpha; order Nemertodermatida; family Nemertodermatidae; genus Nemertoderma; species Nemertoderma westbladi. The sequence goes on along the minus strand of JAUCBJ010004925.1, from coordinate 27,371 downwards.
CCCTGAGCGAAAGAGAGCTTATTGTATGTTCTATAATGTCCTAGAATTTAAACGGCATTCACAAACCGCCTTGTGTACACAGGGGAAGATAAATAGTTTTCAAAAATATTTGCGAAATTTTAAATTTTTTACCTAATTAACATAATTTATGCAATTATTTTTTAAAATGCAGACTATTAAAGCGGTGGTCATCAAGTGCCAATAATTTCATCATTTGTGCACAATGACATCCTGATACGATCCTATGACAAGAATTTTGATAAATGCTTTTGTTCAAAAATTAATTTAAAAAATTTTGTAATTTTTGACAAAAATTGACACATTTTGCTAAATATTTCAGCTACAACAAAGAAAACATAAAAAAAATGGTAATAGAGGTGTTAAGCATCCCCACCCCCAGTCATCATTCATACCAAATTTCACACACTTCGTTCAAGTAAAACACAACAAAAAAGTTTTAGCTAAGTGGTTTGATGACCTTTTATTTTGACAGACAGATTGACGGACAACGATAGATAGACTGACAGACTGACATAGAGACATAATAGTTTTTGTTAAAAGTGAATATTGACGTTTGGACCAAGAAAACCCCTTTTTCAGAATTCGAATTAATTAGAATACAATTTCGGCTATATAGTCCAGTCAAAATAGAGCTCAACCTCGGACAAATTGCAACAGAATTTAATTTAATATTTCTAGACCCAAATTGTATGCTTTTCAACATATCCAAAATCGGCCAAAGTCGGTTGTTGGAACTTGGTTAAATAGACCATTTTACCATGGCAACAGAAAGTCATACATAAATCACCCCTTTCCTATAATCCTATGGAATTCTAACCTTGACCTACCCCACCCAAATCACTATCGGAGAATCCGATGGGGTACTTTTTGAAACCCGGTTACCATGACAACTGTGAGAAATACATCGTCAAACTTAATTGTACAGTGAATTAATGAAATTTTGGAAACGAATCCATATTGCGTGTTCCCAATGTTGCAAAATTAGGAAACTCTGTAATAATATTATCCTTAAGCGTAAATGTTTTTTCTAGATTCGGCATTGAAGTGGAAAAGAAGTTGTCCTGCAACCTATGTAACAAGAAAATAATATCACCTATAATGTTTCTTCAGTTTAAATATGGTTACTACCATTTTTAAAAGAAACCAATTCAGGATCAAGTACCTCACATGTTGCTATGTTCAGACCATAATTTGCCAGCTAATCATGTCATTTCTTGTTGCCATGGCAACCAAAAATATTATTTAATATGTGAAAATTCCATCGGAAACATTTTATATCTATTTCAGATGCATATCAATATGTTACATAGTCAACATTCATGATCACAAGCGAAGTCATCATCCTGTTGTTATCATAGCTATCATAGTCATCGCCTATCATCCCATCATAGTAGACATGTACCGAACAACAAGAGTCCCACAAAAAATGAAAACAAATAAGTTGGTGCCAGTTCCCAAGAAGGGCAACCTAACACTCTATGGTTCTTTTCGGGGAATCTCATTGATCTCGATTGCTGCAAAGCTATACAATAGAATTCTATTAAATCGCATCAGGGATCCCATTGAGAGACTGCTCCGTGGAAATCAGAATGGGTTCCGTAAAGGTCGTCGGACCATGGAGCCCATTTTGGCACTTAGAAGGATAATTGAAGAGTTCTCAAAGCTGTTATCTTTGTTGACTTCTTCAAGGCCTTTGATTCAGTCTCTCGCTCACGTATGTTCAGCATACTTTCATTATATGGGATTCCTGATGAAATTATTGCAGCAATCAGATCAGTATACGATGGTTCGATAACATTTGTGTCTACTGTTGACGGTGACACAGAACCATTTGAAGTGTTATGGGGCGTTCTCCAGGGAGACACACTTGCACCATTCTTGTTCATAATTGTCGTTGACTATGTTCTACGCATGTCCTTAGATCAATCATCATAATGATGATGGGGTGATGATAACTCCACCTACTGGCTCCAGAAGTCGAGGAAATCCTGCCAAGTACCTAACTGATCTAGACTTTGCTGATGACTTAGGAGTACTCTCAGAATCACTAGAGGGAGCCCAACGGCTCCTCAGCTCATTAGAACATGCTGCTTCTAGTGTTGGTCTTTTTATTAACTCAAGAAAGACCAAAATTTTGACAGTTAACTTTGAAAGTCCTCAGCAAGTCTCTGATCGGATGAGCATAAGCTCAAAAGATGGTATGCTTGAGCATGTGGATGACTTCTGTTACCTGGGATCATGGATCCGGAAGTCAGGTGAGGACCTTCGAATACGTAAGGGAAAGGCATGGGCACTGGGCAGCCTTGAATAGGCTTTCCAGGATTTGGAAGTCACCGAGAATTAATCGGACACTTAAGGTCCGATTATTTAGAGCAGCAGTAGTTCCAGTACTCCTCTACGGGAGTCCATGCTGGGCTCTAACTGCTGAGGACACCAAATCTCTGGATGGCACATTTACAAGAATGCTACGCCGGGTTCATTGTGTCAAGTACAATGCACACATCTCCAACCAGACACTATATAACATTGGAGGTGTCTCATTGGTTCCCCCAAGCTTGACACTAGAACAAAATCGCCTCCGCTTTGCAGGACATTGCTTTCGCCGTGAGGACCAGCCAGTGCATAATCTTGTACTCTGGCAGCCTCATGGAGTGAATAAGCATGTTGGACAGCCCATGACTTTCTTGAGACGCATCTTAAAGGACACTGGCCTTGAAGATGCGGATGATCTAGTAAATGTCATGGGTGATAGGGAGTTGTGGCGGTGCAATTTTGTCGATAAGCCAGCACAGCATTCTTAAAAATGCAGCTGCAATGCAGCATGCCGATCGTAGTAGTAGTAGTTACCATAGCAACGGGCATATTTTAGTATTTATGTAGTTTTAGTAGAGTATTTGGTATTTTATTGACATTGGAAGTCAGTCATATTAAAGATTATTGAAAAAAATTGTGTGGAGTCCGCTACAGTTGTTTTATTTAACAAAGTTTTGAATTTTGACCATAGCAACGGGAGTTTTGATCCTAATTCGGGAGTGACTTGTAATTCGGGAGCAACCGGGGTATTTTAGTACAAACATCGCGTTTTTAAAGTGATAACATGTTTTTTAATGAGCTGGGAAGTTTAAATAACAGCAGTAAGTTCTCCTTGGCAACGTTGAATTTTGTATAGCAACAACCAGTTGCCTTAGCAACGGGTAGTTTCACAAGGTAGCAGCGAGTTTACAAATAAATTACCAAGTTTTCCAAGTATACCATTGTAATAATGTAGGATATAAGGTTTATTTCAAGCCTGAACCTAAAAAGACATCTCAAAAACAAAGTCATTGCTGGGACATTGTCCATTACAGGCGAAAATATTTATAAATTCTGGATCCACTAAAGAGGAAGTTATAAAGGCGGGAGAGAAAGCCCTGGTTCAAATTTACAAAGGACATGCTGGTGAGACTTTGTATGATGTATGATCATGATGTATGATCAAGATCATGATCATGATTATGTAATGATGCCAGGCTTTGTAAATTTGTGGAAAAGACATCATCAAATTCTGCTATAGTCCAGCCATCTTGCCTACCCCCAACAACATCTTCATCCAAGTTCCACAGCCTCCGAGTGTATTACCAAGTGCAGAACTGGCGAGGTAACAACAAGCGTACACCAATGGAATGGGGTTGGTTCGTAGACAACAATGTCATGATGCCTATAATGACAGATATATTGCCGGCACCACAATATCTTTTAAATGTGATAAGATGCAAATGGGTGTACTTCTCTGTGATGTTGTTGCCGCAAAAATTTCTTAGACTGTTCGACTGCATTCCCGGAATGTAGAGGCATCTGTAGCAATATATACTACATCGACAATGGTCTTGATGAGGATGAACTTTGAAAAATACGTCATAAGCATTGTAAATTAGATATTACTAGAGAACTCGCCATTAATAAGTATGACTCATCGTTGATTTAGAGCTTCTCAATAATTATAATTTCTCAATTTGCTGTGTGGTAAGCTAGTTAGAAATATGGCTCACAGATGATGTAGAAAACTTGATAATTATTTGAAAACTCGCTGCTACCTTGTGAAACTGCCCATTGCTAAGGTAACTCGCTGTTGCTATACAAAATTCAACGTTGCCAAGGAGAACTTACTGCTGTTATTTAAACTTCACAGCTCAAAGACTACAAAAAGACTAAAAGACCCCGGTTGCTAAGGAAAACTTTCTTTGCTAAGTACATTAAGGTCATTCAAATATAATTTTGTAATTTTCTACAGAATCTCATGCTACAAAATACTGAAATGGACATTATACCGAATTTGGAATAATTTTAACAAGTCAGTCCTGAATTAGGAACAAAACTCCCGTTGCTATAGTCAAAATTCAAGACTTTGTTAAATAAAATAACTGTAGCGGACTCAACACAATTTTTTTCAATAATCTTTAATATAATTGTATATATATAATTGTAATAAAATAACAAATACGTTACTAAAACTACATAAATACTAAATAAAATATGCCCGTTGCCATGGTAACAACAGAATAATGACTTCGCTTGTGATCATGAATGTTGATTATGTAACATATTGATATGCATCTGAAATAGATATAAAATGTTTCTGATGGAATTTTCACATATTAAATAATGTTTTTGGTTGACATGGCAACAAGAAATGACATGATTGGCTGGCAAATTATGGTCTGAACATAGCAACATGTGAGGTACTTGATCCTGAATTGGTTTCTTTTTAAAATGATAGTAACCATATTTAAACTGAAGAACCATTATAGGTGATATTATTTTCTTATTACATAGGTTACAGGACAACTGCTTTTCCACTTCAATGCCGAATCTAGAAAAAAACATTTACGCTTAAGGATAATATTATTACAGAGATTCCTAATTTTGCAACATTGGGAACACGCAATACGGATATGTTTCCAAAATTTCATAAATTTAATGTACAATTAATTTCGACGATGTATTTCTCATAGTTGTCATGGTAACCGGGTTTCAAAAAGTGCCCCATCGGATTCTCCAATAGTGATTTGGGTGGGGTAGGTCAAGGTTAGAATTCCGTAGGATTATAGGAAATGGGTGATTTATGTATGACTTTCTGTTGCCATGGTGAAATGGTCTATTTAACAAGTTCCAACATCCCGATTTGGGCCGATTTTGGATATGTTGATAAGCATAAAATTTGGGTTTAGAGAATATTAAATTAAATTCTGTTGCAATTTGTCCGAGGTTGAGCCTTTTTTTCGCCTATTTTGACTGGACTAATACTTTAGGGTCAATTACAACACTCTTTGTGAACGACACATGCCCCAATAGTCATCATATTGATCCAAATATTTTAACGTTAATAATTTGGTCAATCCTCAGTGACATCTAACCAAACTTTGTACACATAGTCTGGCAAAAATTCGAAATAGTATGATTTACAAATAGCCTCCGATAGGCTAAAGATAAAAGCAGTTAATTAGTAAAAATGTGTCTTTCATAAATTTGAAATGTCATGTATGTATAGCTCATCACTATACCATGCCTAATATTAGTAAAAAAAATATTATACAATTTTATATATTGTATAAAAAAATTACCCAAGATGTATAATCTGCTAAGCTTGTGAGTGATGTTAATTATACATCAGGGGTCATAATGCAAAAAGCTATTTCTTAGAATATCGAACATGATATCAATTTTGATATGCAGGTTCTGCAAATAAAATTGCAATGTTCGAATTGGAGCCAAATCTGAAACCAAAGGGAGTTTATGATGTAAATGATGTGTTTCCTGTAAGTGATGGTATGAAAGTTCCAGAAGATTGGGATGCAGCATATTTCAGGGTAAGTATATTATTGTAATAATATATGTCCTTAACCTCAACTAAAATCTTGTCATGACAAATATATTACCAGCCTTCAAGGAACAATCCCACCCAAACATTTTGACTAATCCATCTGCAGTTCTCCAGTCTTCTGCTAGTTGTCTGAAATGTAAACCTTCCACCATTTCATATTGGGGGGTAAACGCTACACCTACTCCTACCTTTGCCTAAACCTATATACACCTACATTGGCATGAAGTAGAAGAAATTTTAAAAAAATCAAGCTGATTAATTGTTTTATTATTTACTTTAAACTTAAAACTAAAACTGGTTGCCTTTTACTTAACTATTTCTGTTTTGGCATCGGTTTTTTAGGCATGTTCACAAACATTTCATCACTCCTAACATCATCATTAGAATTAGAATGTCAAATTCAATGACATTGATTGTGTCAAAACTTGTCAGCAGAATCTTGCCTGGCTTTCGGAACATTCAGCATAGCAAAATATTTTTGATATTATCCTGTATATGCGCTTGTGGCTGATAACAACATCCATTATAACGATTTCGATGAAATCCTTCTTCGGTCATCGTATCTCATTCATACCACTCTTCCGCACCACAGACAGTAGTGTATAGTGCAAAGAGGGCAAGATACTAATTCAACATGCCGAAACACTAGTAGACAGGCGGGAGGCAATGCAGTCGGCCGTGTGGGTTTGCCTGGGTAATACACTACACATCCAGTTAGCACTCCTGTGATCTAACTCCTTATGGTTGTGCGGTGGGCAGAAACCATGGAGGGATGGTTTGGGGATATTGAACTAAACCTAATCTTTCCACTATACCATACTGTTAATAAACATTTTGTGCCTCAATTCATTTATATTTTTTGTATCTTCTAAGTGTGAAAAAAATGTTTATATTATGATATAACAATAAATATCATCAGTATGTGGTAGTTGAAGTGATAATCAAATTGAATGTAGATGCAGATGGAAGTTATCTTATACTAGAAATTGTGTATTATCACAGATGTGGTCATAGCTGCCCTCTTGAAGCTGGTTTGAGATGGTTATGGCAAGACAACATCACTGTGTGATGAATTTGGTATAATTTTGGAGGTGGATGGAGGACAAGACCTTCAGCATCTAAAAAGAAAAGAGGATTTGCACAAATGGGTTACTCTGCTTGTTCAATCTATGAAAGGTGGTCTAGTAACAATTCAAGAAGTTTCTCGAACTATTACACTTCACCAAACTCCTTATATGAGCTTGCAATATTTACCTAGAGAGTGACTTTATAATCACAGCACGTAAGGCCATATCTAAATTTTCCTGTTACATAAACTATAACCTTTCTCAATGGTATTGAGCAATATTTTCAGCACTGGACTTAACACCAGTGTGCGAATATTGCTCAAAACAAGGTCAAGGATAAGCCACTGCTATCCACACTCTCGCCGATCATGACTGTGAGAACCTGCCTATTGATAATTTAGAGGCTGAGTGGTACTTGGCAAAGTTTGGAGCTCTGGTGGCGAAGTCTGCAAATCACTTCAACTTTAAGTTCAAAACTAAGTTTATTTGGAAGCAGGACAATTCGGTTCCGGACAATTCGGTCCGGACAATTCGGTCCGGACAATTCGGTCCCGGACAATTCGGTCCCATTAATTTTGTGTTTTGGGACCGAATTGTCCGGGACCGAATTGTCCGGATACTGACTAGGACAATTCGGTCCCAAAACATGCTTATTAATGGGACCTAATTGTCCGGGACCAAATTTAATTGGCACTATATAATGGTGAATGTTCTAGAACCTTAATATATATTATTATATGGTAGCTAGTGTTTTTTTTACTTGCTAGTATTTTTTTGAAAATAAAAAAAATTTACTTTTTTTTGTTAACATTATTAGTTAAGGTAGCTATGGTGTTTTTATGGAGCTTGTGAATTATTTACTAGCTAGTAATAGTATGTATTTAAAATGTTTGAAACTGATTTTTTTTATACATTGCGTATGTATACTGTATATGCTGTTGGTTGGTTAACAAGCCTAAATTATTATCCTAGATAATAGCTGGATCTCATTCAGGGACTGTTATGATATCATCAATATTTTTGGTAATTAATATCATCAGCAACCGTTTAGGCCTAATTCTGAAATATCAATGTTTTCACAAGTGTTTTTATAATTTCAAGGAAATGCTAGCTAGTAAAAAAAAACTAGCTACACCTTAATAAATAATATATAATAATGTACTCGAACACTACCAATAAAAGAAATAAAAAAAAATACAGTATTTTTAAAATTTCCAAAAATTCTAGCAAGTAAATAACACTAGCTACCATAAAAAATATCTCTACTAATGTTCTAGAACATTCACCAATATCAAAAAAGCACTAAAAAGTTGCTATCAGGAACCGGACAATTCGGTACCGGACAATTCGGTCCCGGACAATTCGGTCCTAGGACAATTCGGTCCTAGGACAATTCGGTCCCATTTATTTAGTGTTTTGGGACCGAATTGTCCGGGACCTAATGGTCCTACATCCGTTTATTTGTGATCATTAACTCAATAATACAAACAAAATTTTGAGATTAGCACCAGCCTTCAAAAGGCTGTAAAGGATGGAGATAGAGTGGACAAGTGTACAGAAATCGAATCAGAAGGACATAATTCATGAATCCTTGGCTACTCACTCAAAACATAGCGTGTACAATCGCAAGCTCTACAAAATCAACAGGCTATAACTTTGGAGTAATTGGTTGATGAATAAGTGATGAGGAAATCCGAGCAGTATAATATTTTCAGAATATTATGAACCTCCTACTCGACACCGTACAGCTACACCAACAACATTGAATGATTTATACCTCAATCAGCAACCCCTTGCAGTCATGTGGGAATCAGGATGGTACATTTGGTTTTCTGGATGAAAATGATGGACAGAACTATTCGAGTAGATATATATCTATATATAGCAGCTATATGTAGCTATATGTTTAGATTGTATAAATGTTTTAGCTATCTAAAATTCATTAATTCAAAATCATTAATTTTTAATGATTCCGGTACCTTCTACAGAATTTTATGCTGAATCTAATTAAATCATCAAAATGATTATATAAATTTCATTAGAAGTAGCTTATACGGGGGGTCAATTTTGAAATTTAATGTGACTCACATCATCATAGGTTTATAGCGTTCCATTTGTTGTAAGGAAACACAAATAATATTTTTTGAAAAATGTTCAAATTTCGGAGTTTTCATTATTTTTTTAGATGGCACACCCTGAACATTTTTCAAAAATTGTTTTTGTGTTTCCTTACACCAAATGGCATGCTATAAACCTACTGTATAACCTACTTCTACTAAAATTTATATAATAATTTTGATGATTTTATCATTCGGATGGTCCGGATGGTTAGCAACGATTGAATATTTGATTGGGCAGTTCATATGTAAATCTTCAATTCATTCATATTTAAATATATCGAAATTTTTTCTATATTTTTATGTATTTCAGGATCAAAATTCGTTGGTCATATTCCGAGGCAAACATTATTGCATTTACAACCGTATTGAAAAAAAGATTACCAAGATACGATTAATCAAGAACAGATATGGACTTATAGATGAAGGTACAAACATTTATCTATTAACCGATAAACCCTATTAATACCGGGATATAAAATGTTGTACTTGCACATTTTTGCAGCACCAAAACACCATGAACAATTTTCACAAAATATTAATGTTACAATTTGCACAAAATTCATCAATATAAGTTTTCTGGGACACTGAATCCATTGCAAGATATTTAAAAATCATATCAACACAATCAACTATAAGCGCCAGTATTAGTCATCCACATAGTCAAAATATGAATAAAAACAAGTAACCAGCACCTTACAGTTTGAACACAAAACTTTTTTAATTGAGTTATACCATGCTATAAATTCACTTTTTAGGAATCTAATGGAATCATTTATAACGCTCCAGCTCATTGCAACTCATATCATTTTCGGCTTAAAATGACAAATTTTGGTACTAGCACCAAATTTCGCAAGCACCGTCGAAAAATACAAGTTTGATATTTTCATTGATTTCCGATTCCAAAAATTAGAAACCACTTTTTTAACCCTTATTTTATATACTATAAAAATATATATACTTTATATTCTCTATAATCTATAATTTTTTTACTATAATTTTGATTTTTCCTTTTTCGATAACTGCTACCCGCAATACTTACTAAATAAATACCTACTTCTGTAACATTGCATATGATTAATTTATAAGCAGGATGAATGTTTATGGTCATACTAAATATCAGATCTTATTATATATATATAAATTCATATATGAAATAAAAATAAAGTAATAGGAACGCATTTTAAACAACCATGTTCAGGATGATCCGGTCTCTTGAATATAATCTTGGTTTGAACGAAATATATTTTTAACAGGCAACATCAATCAAGCAAAATTATTTGGAAACAGAGAAACAACATGTTCCTATCTGTTCAACAAACATGTTCCTATCTGTTCAACCGTAAGTAGTCATCATTTTATTTAATCAGGAACACGAAGTGCAACCCCGTTTAAATACTGTAAGTAAAATTATCATATTGGTTACATTTTGCATATGAGTTTCGCCAGGATTTGGCTCATAAACTACATTAACCCGTGCAGGACACATATTAATCTAACAAAAATAAACCTAAAACCAGCAAAACACACACACATACACCTAAACAAAATAGCATTGCATTCCAGATCAAATAGGCAATCATTTGCTTCGCAACACTAAATTGTATAATTTGTCTAGGGCATGGTTGCTGAATGCCCTATTCATATATTGTATAATTTATCAAGCAAATGATCGTAAGATAACCTCAACAGTAGGTAACAAAATGAACTAGAACATACTTGCAACAACAGCCAGACATGCAGTGGCTAAGCTAGTAGGTGGGCACTTGAATGAAGTTCACAAAGGAGAAGAACAGACAACGGGTTATGGTGTGAGGAATAACTAAGTTAAAGTATCGAGGTCAGGCCTTGATGGCCAGTTCGGTTTATGGTAAGGATTCATCGGGAATAATGGGATTCCTGACGAAATTATTGCAGCTATAAGATTACTGTATGGTTCCACCACATTTGTGTCTACTGCTGATGATATATTCGACGTCTTATGGGGATTCCATCAGGGTGACACACTTGAACCATTCTTATTCCTAATTGTGGTTGATTATGTTCTACACATGTCCTTGGCCATGGTGTGATGGTAACACCCCCTACTGGCTCAAGAAGTAGAAGAAATCCAGCAAAGTACCTTACTAGGGGTGCTGTCAGAATCACAAGAGGGTGCCCAAAGACTCCTTTGATCATTGGAGCAGGTTGCTTCTAGTGTTGATCTTTTTGTAAACTCCAAGAAGACCAAAATCATTTCTGTGAACCTAGACAGCCCACAAGAAATGTCTGATCATTAGGGTATAAGCTCTAGGGAGGGCTTGCTTGAGCATGTGTATGACTTCTGCTACCTGGGATCATGGATCCAAAAGTCAGGATACGTAAGGGGAAGGCATGGGCAGAGTTAAATAGTCTGTCAAGGATTTGGAAGTCTCATAGAATTTTAAGGAACGTTAATAATAATTACCTTAATAAACCTTAATAATATCAGACTCTATACAACATTGGAGGTGTTCCATTAGTCTCCCCTAGCTTGACACTTGAACAGAACCACCCCCGCTTTGCAGGACATTGCTTTTGCCGTGATGACCAGCCAGTGCATAATCTTCTGCTTTGGCGGCCTCATGGAGTGAATAAGCATGGTGGACAGACGATGACTTTCTTGAGACGCCTATTAAAGGACACTAGCCTTGAAGATGTGGATGATACTTTCTCCCAGTTTCTGTCTGAATTGGTTCTTTTAGAACATTATCGAACAGTTTTTGGCAGTTGCTGGTACATTATGATGTTATTATTACGCCCAATGGACAGAAGATGTTATCACGAACATTGCAACAGAAGTTGAACCACCTCCTCTATGGGTACCGGTACCTTAATCTTTGCTTTCTTGGATATATTCTTTGCTATTTTTGTTTTCAAATCCACTTGGTTAGGTGGAGTGATGGGATACGGATGGGGGTAGGAAGGATACGAATGGGAGTAGGAGGGGGGATACTGATGGGGGTAGTGCTGATATGGATTGAATGGTGGAAAACTAGGCCAACTATAGTTGAGATAACCCTAACATTTGCACAATGTTTATGTTTAATAAAAGAACCTTCATAATTAGTTGATTATGGTTCCCAGTATCCTGGTACTGTCTGTATATTCAATACCATTCAATGCCTAGAAATGACAACTGGATGTATTCTAGGCGGGAAAAAATTGACAAGGGAACTGTCAAGCTTCAATGGTTAAGTTTCTGTCGGAACCAATTTTAATTGCTATCAAAAAGAAACTGGTTTCACCCAGCGATGATTGAGCGAATTTTCGCTTTGAAAAACCTTTGGAAATACAGCAGGGTTTAGTTACTCTGTGGTCCATGCGACTTGGCAATGATGCAATTATTTAGAGATTAGTTGATGCCCTACCAGAAGCAATTCATGCAACAGTTATTGTTTGGCGTTTTAGTGGCTCTTAGGCGAGGAAGTGGCGGAGTTTATACATGCTCCTCCTGATGTCATGCATGTAGTTGCATCTCTTGTGTTCGCATTGGGTCAAAGGTATGATAAAGATAAATCCATCTGTGGGAAATTTGGGAAGAATGGGCTGGGCACAGTGCCAAAGAAAGGGTATATTTACCACCCAACAACCCTTATATAGTTGGGATACTGTTATTATGGACTAATAGTTATAGTTGATGGAGAGGTTAATGAACTAGTATCTCAATATCATTCATCGGGTCACTTTTTAGCGAAAATGACACGATTTAATATTCTGTCACAATTTGTAACACATGTGCACCCCAAAAAGCATACAAACAGTCCAAACTCTGGGGTAACTTCATTGGTTCTGTTTTTTGGAAATTGTTGCAAAATACCGAGTGGAAAACTGCTGGGTATCACCCGCAGGGCACTGGAATATGTGAACGTGACCACAGAACATTAAACGATAGACTGGTGTTTCTAGTTACCATCCTGTTTCTGATTGGCCAGAAAAAAACGAGCCAAAAATTAGGCCAAAAGTAGGAAACAAAGTTCTTACTAGGGCACCTGGAATACAGAAAAAAATCTAGTTATTAATCGACCTTTTGATCAAGTTGTCTTACTAGAAGATGGTCGGTCAGTTAATAATATAGACTGCAAGGTTATCACTCTTTCTTGAGAGGTGGGAGTGTGTAAGGACACTGGGGCCAACGTGTTGAAACTGGATTATTCGGATAATTGATGTCCACTGCTGTCAAATTAAAGGGTTCATTATTTCTTGACAAAATAAATTTACCATGATATGATTATACCATCATTTTAATCGGCCCTGCTTCTATATATACCTGCAATGATGTATATAAGACTGGGATAATCTTGTATTTTTAGTAACTGTATCAAGAATAACATCACAATGTAAGTTTTAATTATAAACCTTCATTAAACTTTCAAATTTAAATTTTTTAGTGGACAACTTCCACCGCAATATTGATGGTGTTAGCCATGCCGGATCAAGACATATTTACTTATTCAAAGGTTTGTACATAAACTTTATTGGTTATCTTTCAAATTTACAAGTTATTAATCTCTATTTGTTTAACATCGAATCTGGATATCTAATCTTGTGACGGGCCTTGTGGCCCGTTATGGAACGACCTTTTTTTTATTTCATAAAAATCAGTCAACAGGTAGCAATTACGAATTTGAGTCCCTGAATACAAATCTGAGAGTCCTGTAACAGATTGGAGTTATCTGTTACAAATCAGAGCACCCTGTTACGAATCTGTCTGTGTTCACAGTTATGATAATGAGTCTGAGATGAAAGTTATAAATGTGTTATAAATTATATTATAAACTTGTTATGAATCTCATTTTATGGTTGCGAATCTGAATTTCTGGTATCATATCTGAGTTATCAGTTTTGAAGCTGAGAGCCTGGTTACGAATTTGAGTTCTGAGATGAGTACCTGGTTACGAATCTGAAAACGAAAGGAAAGGAGCTGGATTAGAAAACGAAAGCATTCACAAAAAACAAATACTAAAAGACAAAAAACAAAAAACAAAACAACAATTTCAAAATACCGAACCTGTCCAAAATGATTGCAAATACAATTAATATAATTGTAGCACACACTGCCATATAAAAATATAATATTTCCATAAATTATAATTAACTGATAATTATAATATTGTATAAAAAACAATTTACTTGTAAATTATTATTAGAATCTATACAAATAATATCTAACTTCCAAGGCGTTTCATTATTACCTTGTGAATGAATTCCATACACGAAAAAATGTCAGACCATCAGAATGGGCTGGCGAGATTCGTCTTTGCTCAATGCTGACCCTTTTTATTACTGATTACCATTATTACTTATTCGCACTGTTGCAGGATGGAAACACTATCACTTAGAAAATTAATTGCCATGTAACTTTTACTTCTCTCTAACTATATTAACTACTCTTCCACTGTAGGAAATCGTGTGCTGAAAGTTGATTGTGAAGGATATATTTGCAAAGGCTTCCCTAAAGCGATAACTGAAGAATTTCCTGATGCCCCTCAACAAGTGCGATCTGCCTACAAAATTAATAAATCGAAGTGTAACGCACACCATGATAATAAATAGTTAGTTTCACTGATAATAAATAGTAAGTTTCACTGATAATAAATAGTTAGTTTCACTGATAATAAATAGTTAGTTTCAATGATAATATAGTTAGTCTCACTGATAATAAATAGTTAGTTTCACTGATAATAAATAGTTACTTTCACTGATAATAAACAGTTAGTTTCACTGATAATATAGTTAGTTTCACTGATAATAAATAGTTAGTTTCACTGATAATAAATAGTTAGTTTCACTGATAATAAATAGTTACTTTCACTGATAATAAATAGTTAGTTTCACTGATAATATAGTTAGTTTCACTGATAATAAATAGTTAGTTTCACTGATAATAAATAGTTAGTTCACTGATAATAAATAGTTACTTTCAATGATAATAAATAGTAAGTTTCACTGATAATAAATAGTTAGTTTCAATGATAATATAGTTAGTTTCACTGATAATAAATAGTTAGTTTCACTGATAATAAATAGTTAGTTTCACTGATAATAAATAGTTACTTTCAATGATAATAAATAGTAAGTTTCACTGATAATAAATAGTTAGTTTCAATGATAATATAGTTAGTTTCACTGATAATAAATAGTTAGTTTCACTGATAATAAATCGTTAGTTTCACTGATAATAAATAGTTAGTTTCACTGATAATAAATAGTTAGTTTAACTGATAATAAATAGTTAGTTTCAATGATAATAAATCGTTAGTTTCACTGATAATAAATAGTTAGTTTCACTGAAAATAAATCGTTAGTTTCACTGATAATAAATAGTTAGTTTCACTGATAATAAATAGTTAGTTTCACTGATAATAAATAGTTAGTTTCACTGATAAAAAATAGTTCGTTTCAATGATAATAAATCGTTAGTTTCACTGATAATAAATAGTTAGTTTCACTGATAATAAATAGTTAGTTTCAATGATAATAAATAGTTAGTTTCAATGATAATAAATAGTTGTCACCCACTTTTTCCGATATTTGTTATATACCCCAGGGTTATATAACACATTACCTAAGTTCGTAAGCAAGTGTTATGAATACTTAGGGTGAGAACACATCTGACTTTAGGCTATTGGCTGCCTGCATTACAGGCACATTACCTGACTAACCGGTACCGGTACTATACTGTCTGTAAAGACGTGGCCTACAGACTGACAGATTAATGTTTTATAATTTTATTTTATCTACTTAATAATTTGATAATAATAAACTAGCATGATCTGTGGTTTATCGACTCCGACTGATAGGACTTTTAGTGTAGCATGGCCGGGCCGAGTTGAGTTGCCTAGCAGTTATCAGAAGATGGTTGATCTGTGAAGCATACAGTATAACTCAATATTAGTAATAAATAAATATCATTGTAATAAATAAAAATAGTAGGCCTAATTGCGGTCCTCTCCGTCTCCCAGTGTCGTTGTTATCAGTATTGGATTGGCATGTTAACAGCTACCGTATATTCTTGATCTTGATAATATCGGTTGGTTTCAGTGTGTATATCTGTTTAGGCATGTGTTATATTATGTGGCCGCGTAAATAAGGATGCGCAGATGCCAACAGGCTTCAAATCTGTATCGTTTCAACAGCTGTTTTAGTATTTTACAAGTTGCGTGAAGCCACTTAAACGTTTGTTTCTCAAATAATAGTGGAGACTGTGACGGGATCGGAGATCCCGACCGGGTTAGAAATGTACACGTCACCGTGGCTGGGCAGTCGTGCTAGTTGCTTTGGCCGAAGGCCGTTGGGGAAAACAATAAGAGTTTCTGTTGTTTCTTAATGTTGATAATGCAGATGATAATAATAGCACAGTAAATAATGAATAAAGATAGTATGATACCGGAAAATATGCACAGACTGACTGCTGATGGTATTGGCGGTGACGGTCATTAACTATGACCGGTCTTCACTGACTGAATAACTCAACTGACCGGTAAATCAGTAATGTAAGATATAATATCGTTAACACACATTGAATATTGGTTTCACCTCCTACTGTACTTTGGCCCTTTACCCAATGGATACTTTCCTGTTCCTAATCACGTGCTTCCCACCCCACTATTGGCTAATATACTAATTGTCACTTTGGCACTCGCCCGTGAGTGTTTCCCCCCGCTGCTATCCTCTACTAGCTGTCTTCCCTCCGAGGTGGTTTGACCTCTCACCTCTCTCTCTGTGGCTTTGGGGATGTGTCCCCCCCCCCCCCCCCCCCCAATGTTGGTTATGAGACGAGATTAATATTGGTAATCTCGTATCCCCAACATATTGCTAAATGCCACTGGTCCCATTTTCTGGTGGGTAACGAAGTGGAATTGAATCCGCTTACAGAGACAGCGGGAGTAGTGGAAGTGTTGACGCAAATAAGGCCTCCTTTGCCTCTAAACCGTTCTTTCAGCTCCTTTCAGCATTTATCGTGCTGCAGTGCTGCTCGAAAGAATTGCTTCAACGGCTCTTTTTAGTATTTCACATGCTGTGCAGGAGGCTCTTTCAGTACTTCCCATGCTGCACGAAGGCCTCTGAGCTCTGCATCGCTTCAACAGCTCTTTTCAGTATTTCTCACGCAGCGAGAAGGCCCCTGATCAGTTTTATCAGCTCTTTTCATTATTTCTCACACAGCGAGAAGGCCCCTGATCAGTTTTATCAGCTCTTTTCAGTATTTCTCACGCAGCGAGAAGGCCCCTGATCAGTTTTATCAGCTCTTTTCAGTATTTCTCACGCAGCGAGAAGGCCCCTGATCAGTTTTATCAGCTCTTTTCAGTATTTCTCACGCAGCGAGAAGGCCCCTGATTAGTTTTATCAGCTCTTTTCAGTATTTCTCACGCAGCGAGAAGGCCCCTGATCAGTTTTATCAGCTCTTTTCAGTATTTCTCACGCAGCGAGAAGGCCCCTGATCAGTTTTATCAGCTCTTTTCAGTATTTCTCACGCAGCGAGAAGGCCCCTGCTCAGTTTTATCAGCTCTTTTCATTATTTCTCACGCAGCGAGAAGGCCCCTGATCAGTTTTATCAGCTCTTTTCAGTATTTCTCACGCAGCGAGAAGGCCCCTGATCAGTTTTATCAGCTCTTTTCATTATTTCTCACGCAGCGAGAAGGCCCCTGATCAGTTTTATCAGCTCTTTTCAGTATTTCTCACGCAGCGAGAACGTCCCTGATTAGTTTTATCAGCTCTTTTCAGTATTTGTCACGCAGCGAGAAGGCCCCTGATTAGTTTTATCAGCTCTTTTCAGTATTTCTCACGCAGCGAGAAGGCCCCTGATCAGTTTTATCAGCTCTTTTCATTATTTCTCACGCAGCGAGAAGGCCCCTGATCAGTTTTATCAGCTCTTTTCAGTATTTCTCACGCAGCGAGAAGGCCCCTGATCAGTTTTATCAGCTCTTTTCAGTATTTCTCACGCAGCGAGAAGGGCCCTGATCAGTTTTATCAGCTCTTTTCATTATTTCTCACGCAGCGAGAAGGCCCCTGATCAGTTTTATCAGCTCTTTTCAGTATTTCTCACGCAGCGAGAAGGCCCCTGATCAGTTTTATAAGCTCTTTTCAGTATTTCTCACGCAGCGAGAAGGCCCCTGATCAGTTTTATCAGCTCTTTTCAGTATTTCTCACGCAGCGAGAACGTCCCTGATTAGTTTTATCAGCTCTTTTCATTATTTCTCACGCAGCGAGAAGGCCCCTGATCAGTTTTATCAGCTCTTTTCAGTATTTCTCACGCAGCGAGAAGGCCCCTGTTCAGTTTTATCAGCTCTTTTCATTATTTCTCACGCAGCGAGAAGGCCCCTGATCAGTTTTATCAGCTCTTTTCAGTATTTCTCACGCAGCGAGAAGGCCCCTGATCAGTTTTATCAGCTCTTTTCATTATTTCTCACGCAGCGAGAAGGCCCCTGATCAGTTTTATCAGCTCTTTTCAGTATTTCTCACGCAGCGAGAACGTCCCTGATTCCCTGATTAGTTTTATCAGCTCTTTTCATTATTTCTCACGCAGCGAGAAGGCCCCTGATCAGTTTTATCAGCTCTTTTCAGTATTTCTCACGCAGCGAGAAGGCCCCTGATCAGTTTTATCAGCTCTTTTCATTATTTCTCACGCAGCGAGAAGGCCCCTGATCAGTTTTATCAGCTCTTTTCAGTATTTCTCACGCAGCGAGAAGGCCCCTGATCAGTTTTATCAGCTCTTTTCAGTATTTCTCACGCAGCGAGAAGGTCCCTGATCAGTTTTATCAGCTCTTTTCAGTATTTCTCACGCAGCGAGAAGGCCCCTGATCAGTTTTATCAGCTCTTTTCATTATTTCTCACGCAGCGAGAAGGCCCCTGATCAGTTTTATCAGCTCTTTTCAGTATTTCTCACGCAGCGAGAAGGCCCCTGATCAGTTTTATCAGCTCTTTTCAGTATTTCTCACGCAGCGAGAAGGCCCCTGATCAGTTTTATCAGCTCTTTTCAGTATTTCTCACGCAGCGAGAAGACCCCTGATCAGTTTTATCAGCTCTTTTCATTATTTCTCACGCAGCGAGAAGGCCCCTGATCAGTTTTATCAGCTCTTTTCAGTATTTCTCACGCAGCGAGAAGGCCCCTGATCAGTTTTATCAGCTCTTTTCAGTATTTCTCACGCAGCGAGAAGGCCCCTGATCAGTTTTATCAGCTCTTTTCATTATTTCTCACGCAGCGAGAAGGCCCCTGATCAGTTTTATCAGCTCTTTTCAGTATTTCTCACGCAGCGAGAAGGCCCCTGATCAGTTTTATCAGCTCTTTTCAGTATTTCTCACGCAGCGAGAAGGCCCCTGATCAGTTTTATCAGCTCTTTTCAGTATTTCTCACGCAGCGAGAAGGCCCCTGATCAGTTTTATCAGCTCTTTTCAGTATTTCTCACGCAGCGAGAAGGCCCCTGATCAGTTTTATCAGCTCTTTTCAGTATTTCTCACGCAGCGAGAAGGCCCCTGATCAGTTTTATCAGCTCTTTTCAGTATTTCTCACGCAGCGAGAAGGCCCCTGATCAGTTTTATCAGCTCTTTTCAGTATTTCTCACGCAGCGAGAAGGCCCCTGATCAGTTTTATCAGCTCTTTTCAGTATTTCTCACGCAGCGAGAAGGCCCCTGATCAGTTTTATCAGCTCTTTTCAGTATTTCTCACGCAGCGAGAAGGCCCCTGATAAGTTTTATCAGCTCTTTTCAGTATTTCTGATACTGCGCAGAGGCCTCTCTGCCATTGTATTTTTATATACAACATTATTACCCAACCAAAACAGTACTTGTCTCTACTATTACAAGTTCCGTTGCCGTCATCGTAGACCTACACCTAGTGGGGGGTATAAATAAGCCCATAATTCTGATACCTGTACTGATATATTGTTAAATATGCTAAAAACCAGATGGTTTAGGCGTATTGTTAACGCAGTACTCGTCCTCAGTACAAGCATCCTAGCGTTCGACCTGTTTTATCTGAATATTTGTCCTAAATGTAAACAACGATCTTTATAACAATTATTCAAAGTATCGAAATTTTGCGAGTAACTGCTGATTTACGGCCCGGTGGATACATACATATATAGATATACTGCATGTACTGTATACATACACACCAAATCTTATGACACCCGCCTATACTATGGGCAGGTTCGTTATTACTGATGTCATTCAAGGTGAATGTTATTCACCATGGGTTGATGACTATCCCGCAAAAATGCCATGCCCCATTTTCTTTCTCTTCCCCCAAAAAAAAAATTTTAGAAATGTTATCGTAGTTGGAAACGGGTGACAATGTATTTATTACCAAGTTATTTTGTTATTTTACGAGATATTTCACCCTCGGAGATGTTACATATTAAACATGTAATTAAATAACTTCTCCTAGGGTAAAATATCTCGTTAAATAACAAAATATCCTCGTAATATATATATTTAGTTTCAATGATAATAAATAGTTATTAGTACCATACCAGTAGACTTTAATCAACCACCCCAGGTGACATAATTAATTATAGTAATAACGTTACATACGTGTACTCAATATTTATATAATATGTCGGATACAGAGATGTTTAATATGTCATCATTCGGAAACGTTGACATGATAAGGAAATGATACAAACAAGCGAGAAATCGCGCAAATCGCGTCCGCGTCTACTAACGCATGAACTGTCTCCTTGAATGGCTTACTATCAATCTTACAACAAAAATACATTCACCGGAATGGGGATTGTACTCGGTAACTAGAGATTCCAAGTCCCACGCTCTGCCAACCGAGCTACTGGGGCCGTATCAATACCTAATACCAGAACCTAACGAGAAATTAACAACAACATCACCAAAAACCCCCAACAACAACTGAGTGAATACTAGAGGTCTCGCTAAGGGACCTAAAAATACTCCATATTAACTAATTGTAGTTAGTTTAGTTAGTAGCCGCGCAGAGGCGCTGTATATCCAATCAAACATTTCCAATATATCATGCATACAGAATTGCTGTAACATACACAATGGCCAAGAATATAGTGTCGTTATTCAGGTACTGCCCGAACGCTATATTTTTGCGTTCGTTCTTTAGCTAAAAGCGTTTAAAAAAAGGTGTCTCCGTCGATATTGCATCAGTTACACCGCAGTTATTCTTCAAACCTGTAGTGATTTGTTGGTATTAGTGGAAAGCTGCCCGTGCAAGGATTCCAAATATGTAAAAATATTTGAATTTGGTTGGAAAATAGCTGAGATATTGGAGGTAGTTCAGGTATTTTACATCTGTGTGAAAAAATTCAACCATAATACAAAAGTTATGGTAGAACTGGGTAAAACTGGTATCCTAATTTCATTAATATTTCCTTTTAAGTGAAAATATAACGCTAAAAGGTTAGTAAATAAGGTAACTAAGAATAAATATTTTCTAGAACATCAAATTGTTTCTTTCATCAGCAATGTTTATGTAGTTGGTGATGGGATCAACGAATTACATGATGGCGAGCGAAAGGGTATCGAGTACATCGAACCTCTTATAGAATCGTCAGGCTTTGATGCAAAACACATCAACGCTGTGGCATATTTCCACACTTGTTGTCCATCACCATGTTTCCTTGTCTCCAATGGTGCTGCCAATCTTGATGGAATTGAAAACGAACGCAAGGTTGTGGCCTTGAAGTTGAAAGTGCCATTAGATGGTGGAGGTGAGTATTTCAATCCGACAATGGGAGTTGAGTTTGGTTTTCTGCAACCAACATAAAAATAAGGAGAAAAAATTAATTTGTTCTCCCTAAAAATTTCGAGAAAAAAATTAATTTATTCTACCTAAAAATAGCAAGAAAAGTTAATTTATTTCCCCTAATAAATAACGAGAAAAAAATCATTCTTATTAGTAGCATTATAATCCTGCTTGTGTTAATTTTATAAAACCTCACATTGAAATCTCAGTACGTAATTATTAATGATGAATCAACCCCATTTAGGTTCAGAGTTTCAACATAAAATTGCGTTGTACGATTTGGAAAACGACGGGAAATCACTAGGGGTGTTTGGTATAAATGAGGTGTTCCCTGTGGAGGGCGACGGCAGGAAGGTTCCAGAAGAATGGGACGCCGCCTATTTCAGGGTTGGTTACTTTATAGTTCGCACTACTAATATGAATTAATTTGGAGTACAGCCCAAGGCGTACTATATAAAAGTACGCATTGAGTACAGCACATATCATAAACTAATGGGATGGATAACTTTGGAATTTCTCTACGACTACTTAATTTCATAATAATATTATTCATTATAATCAATTATGAAATATTAATTGTATGTATGCTGGTGTTGTTAAAATTGGGTTTGTGTTATTTTAAACTTCATTAAGAAATTTACAAATATATAGTTTCTATAAAAAAAATATATATAGGCCTATATATATAAATGGGTCAAAATCACTAAGTGGGCAAAACCAAACAAAAAAAACATTAGACTCGTCGTAACTTTTGACTTCCTCGATCATTTCCAATAATTTATATCTTAAAATGACCGGTATTTTTTGGTGTTATAGCTAGCTATAGGGCACCAGTTTCTTGCAACGCTACCTTTTATTAATTTTTCAGAATATCTGCGCGAGTTCGAAAAACATAGATTTTCAGTATAGAGACTCAATACATAAGTTAAAAGCATTTAAATTTTATAATGTTAACGAACCAGATATGGTACATCTATATACCATTTCAAAGAGTATCAAACTCTTTAATAATATATTATGATATTAATATAATATGTTGGTTCGGGCCACCCACATGTGCCTGCGCGGGTCAAGGTTATCATGTCACCGGCCCGTTCACAAAGCTGACCTGGGAGAAATCTCCATCCGGCTCACCAACAACGGGGCGGCCATCGGAGGCAGCGGGGGTGGAATGCGGGGTTGAGCTGCTGTGTGCTGCACACTAATAAACTCTCTTCTCAACAAGTCCGTTTATTGTCATAAAGAATTCAGTCGGCAAAGCAATCTAAATAGCCATGTCAATTCCGTTCATAACTCTTAAAGTTACCGGTAACAAAATTGTTCTATTTGTACAGAAATATATTAGTATATGGAAAAAACTATGTGAAATTTCAAAGAGTATAAAATTCTACAGAAGCTAATATATTATTTATTGTTGTTAAATATATCTAAGGTACGTCTATCAGTAAAGAATAAGCATTAGACATTTTTTATGTAATGTCCCGTAATGGACCTGGTTAACTACGATGTACAGCTCCGATCATAATAACCCGGCTATAATATGAACAAAACCATCTATCCCATGTTCGCTGTCCAAATTTCAGCCAATTGCATTTTAGCATATTCATGTAGTGGTAGTTTAAAGTTATAGAGTCGTGGTGTGTCGCTTGCTTCCCCCCCCCCCCCCCCCCCCCCCCCCTTGTAATGCCACTTAAATGTCAATAAAATATTCCCAAGAAACAATAAGTCTTATTGGTTCGCATTTTTGAAAAGGAAATTTCGCGGGCAACTATAACCAAATATTATAAAATATGTAGACGTTTATTGAAATAAGAGATAAAAGACAATCAGGAAATGTCCTCCCTGTAATGCGTCCCCCCATTACAGGCTCTATACTGTGCTATGTAGCCCCTGTAATGTTGTGTAGTAACAGTATCCTGTTGTCCGCTGCTGCCTGTTGTTTCCTGTTTTACTGTCTGCAACATACCTGTGGGCCTACTTAAAGTAAATTTAAAATATAATGACGAAAGGACAGAAAAGAGGTAAGAAGTCTGGAGGTAAGAACGTGAATGAGCCTGGAGAGATTGTAGTGATGGAGACAACAGCGACTGAGGAGATAAAAAAGGAAAGTCAGAAACGATTAAACAGAGAAAGGGTGCGATAGCATAGAGAGAATGTGAGAAAGGATGGAAATCATGAGAAACTTCGTGAAAGGGAAAGGGAGAAGGAGCGCGAGCGACATTGCAGGGATGGGGGGGGCAATCCTTTATAATCTGGCATGACAATTGGATAAATTCCATTACGTTACAGAGTAGACAGACACTCTATGCAAAAGGCATTACAGGTGGTGACATCGCATTGCAGGGGTAGACCACCTACGAAAAATACGACATTACAGGGAGGACATATCATTACAGTGGGGACTTAAAACCTAAATAGAATTAGTGAGGTAAATTTTAATAGCTGCCCATCGTGCTCATCGAATTATCCTTAAAAAGAGCTTACGAATGATATATATGTTGATAGGTTTTGAAAGAAAAATTTTTTTGACTAAAATCCCATCTTAAATTTGGCCACTTTTAGTGATTTTGACCTAAATATATTTTTATGAAATATTCTATGTTTATGATCATGAATATAAACTATGATTTTATGAATAATAACAACTCTTTCAGGATGAAAACCATTTCGTTGTATTCAGTGGAAAATATTATTATGTATATAACCGCGCTGAGAAGGCGGTTACAAAGAAACGACGCATTAAGGACCGGTATGGGCTGAAAAACGAAGGTAAAATACTCGTTACCAAGAAAATTAAAATATTAATTTATAAAAATTGCATTAGGCGGCTTAATTTCTGAGTAATTATAATTATACTTCCACCATATGTACAGTATACTGGACTTATGTAGAAATTTGGAAACTCACTGCTTAAATAATTCTCTCGTCATGCAACCCCCATGTGCTGTTTCTGAATCTCAACACAGTAAGATATTATTAACCTGATAAATAATTCAAGTGATATTGATTGCACGCAGTATATTATTTTGGGAAATTTATTGACAACATAATAAATAAATAAATTCGATGTTTATTTTAGTGAAAAGCTTTTCCGAGGACATAGATGCGGTTTGCCACGCGAGAATAGGCGAAAATGGAACTATTTTAATTTTCAAAGGTATGGAAAATATGTAAAATATTAGTATTATATTATTATATTAATATGTAAAATACTAATCATAACCAACTAAACCACTAATATTCTACTCAGCGTATATAATAACAGTTGAACTTAGCAGCGGTTGGGTTTATTGGTTTTTTTTTTGGGTGCAACATTTTAAATAATGCAATTTTTGTAGTTTCAGTATATAAGTTTCAAAACAGCATTTCTCACAATTTTATATAAAAACGCACTAATAAGACATGTAATATCATATCTTTGAATAATATATGATATCGCCAAGATTATTAATTAGCTTTTGGATAGCATATAAATTGTACATTATATTTTTCTAAATTCTAAAACATGTTGAAATCTTTGAAAAATTTATAAATGTTGATAAGTGGTGAAAATGTATAAATGATTGTATGTATGTACGTATGTACAGTATGTATGTATGTCTAAGTGTGATAAAAGCAATTATATAGCAAGTGTGTCTATGATGGTTATGCGTGTGATAAAAAAAGTAATAAAATGAACAAAGGGTTTAAAATAAATATAAATAGATCTCGTAGATGATAAATTATTGGGTAAAAACACACACAAACATACATATAAATCATTTAAATTCATATAAATCATATAAATTATTTTTTATTGCTAATATCATATTGTAGAAACCATTTGAAATTCTGAGATGAATAAATATTTTGGAATGGCAGTGGAGATTTTAAACAAAATAGACATGAACATTTACGTACATAGACATAAATAGGCATAGACATAAATAGGCACAGACATAAATAGACATAGACATAAATAGACATAGACATAAATAGGCATAGACATAAATAGGCATAGACATAAATAGGCATATAAAATAATTCATATTTAAAAGTTAAATATTCACCGAAGCCGATAATTTCATACAGAAGAAACAATTTTAAATTTATGTCTCGTAACAATGCATTTATGATAATGGGAATGCTAATTTATTAATTACGTTAGTATTAGTTATTATTAATATATTAGTTATGTACGGGACGGGGACAGTTATTTATCGTTATAATTATAATTTAATGTGAAGATGTTTGTTCATAATATATATTTATTTGTTAATTATAATCTATTATGACAACACTATTTATTAAATTAATTACATATTGTTGAATTGCTGTACTGAATCTATTTAGTTATAAAATATGTTGCAAGTGTATATAGATAGGCCGAAATATGTAACCTCTGAATATCATTTAATCAGGTAATCGTTTCATAAAAGTTGACAGCAACGGATATATTTACAAGGGTTACCCTAAACCTATTCTGGAGAAGTTCCCAGATGCCCCCATTCCAGTGGAGGCGGCCTACCACAGCAAGTTATCACCCGAACTAGAAGCCAATGGACAAGCTAGAGCTAAAGAGTTTAGTACATTATTTAGTTAATGGTATTTATAATTTATATTATTAAATTATTATAAATATTATATCTATAATTTCTTTGTTAATTTTGTACATCATGAGACATGAAATGTAATTTTCAACAATTACAACTCTGCTTAAAATTCAATATGTTTATTATAATATAGTGATTTTATTGATTTTAGTATACATTGAATATATTATAAAATAAATTATAAATAGGAATGATATACAGTAGTAATTCTATTAGCGTTTAACTTTATTATTATGATTAGGATTTGTTATCAAGGAATTGGAACTCATAATGATTGACTTTATCCTTCTAAACTTGTAGTGTCATCGTGCTGTGCGGTGGTGGTGTAAAAAAAATGTATGACTCAAAAGGAAACAATGCGGGAATCTACGATCTCTCATCACAATTGAATTCAATGGGATTAGATGCGACTCAGATTAATGCCATCGCTTACTACCATGATCGACATTTGGATGACACATATAATATTGTCCGGAGGAATAATATCGTGGTCCACATAAAAGTAGAATCAGAAACCGAAGGTCAGTCTATTTGTAATTACAGATTCGGTTTAGTTAATCGAGAAATCCTCAACTAAATTGGCGCTAATTCTGGTAACAATGTCACATATCAATTTTAAGGTTTGCTATTAGTATTCGTGTACACCAGAAAATTTATTCTATACAAAATTGAGTACTAATGATAATATCTGCGGTTAGTCCCAGCATAATAAGGCTATAAGATCAGATCACTCAAGATCATTTTCATACGATGATTATCCTTACCGGTACCGGTACCGGTACCGGTTATCCTTACCAAGTTACTTTTTTATTTATATTAATATAGATAGTTATTAACTATTTTATAATTATTATATTATTATATAATTATTTTTTAATCTTCACCCTTTCGGGTTTTAAAATTGACGATTTATAATACATCCTGAAGTTAGACGGTTTTCAGATTCGGAATCTGCCGATGAAGGCGGTTCTAATG